>CATIWK010384061.1:0-28942 GCA_949634005.1 Mallotus japonicus
CTCTGTATAAATGTCCTCAATTCTATTCTAATACAACATATACTATTCCATAAACTCTTCTTCTATATTTGCTTTTATATGGTATCAGAGCAATGGCATCAAATTCTGAAAATCAAGCCATCGTTCCAATCTCCTCATCTCCATCATCTTCAACCTCCACCCATGTTAATTTTTCTATGAAACTTACACCAAGGAACTATTTAGCCTGGAAAACTCAGCTTGTCCCTCTCCTAAACTCCCAAGATTTCATGGGATTTGTAGATGGAACCAAACCACCTCCATCCGAAACTATCATGAATACAGCAACCCCACCTTCTCCTATTCCCAACCCAGATTTTCATAACTGGTTCAAAAAGGATTAGTTGTTATTATCCTGGATCCTTTCCTCTATTTCTGAGGATATTTTTCCTTATATTGTTGGTGTCACTTCCTCTCAACAAGCATGGACTGTTCTTACAACCACATTTGGTGCTATCTCGCAAAACCGTCAGCTCCAACTCCACATCGAACTACAGGAGCTTAAAAAGCATGATCAAACTGTTACGGATTATTTGCGAAAGGCAAATTCAATTACCGATGGATTAGCTGCAGCAGGCAAAAGTATTTTAGCAGTAGAGTTCAACACAATAATATTTCGCAATATTGGTTCTGAGTATCAAGGTCTTATTTCTTCATTGACTATGCGTGCCGAGTCTGTCACATTCAATGAGCTTCACAGTCAGCTGGTATCTCATGAAATTTTGCTCAAGAGTGACATTGATTCTTACTTTGCTCATCTTGTAAACATGCAACCTCCTCTGCTGCCCACTCCATCTGCTCCATTCTCGCCAATCTTATATCAACCATTCAGTGGTGCTGCTCGTTTTCCCAACTCCTATCACCCTTCTTGGCAACAACGCAATCAACGAGGAGCTGCTTGCTAAATTTGTGGCCTCCAAAACCATACTGCTGCATCCTGTCGACGTCGGTATCAACGTCCATCATCCAATATGTCACCATTCCCTTCTTCTCCATAGGCACATGTTGGTTATTACTCATCTTAAGGATCTCAACCTTCTTCCGCTTCTTTCCAGCCATGGATAGTTGATATAGGTGCATCCGCCCATATTACACCAGATCTTGGCTCTTTGTGTCTCCCACAACCATATCCTGATTTTGACAAGCTTTATATTGGCGATGGTAAAGGCTTGAATATTTCCCATATTGGTACCTTTCATCTCACCACACCCTCTCATTCTTTTCTATTATCTAACACTCTTCATGTTCTGTAAATTTCTAAACCATTACTCTCTGTTCATAAATTTTCTATTGATAATAACTGCTTCTTTGAATTTTGGCCTTATTCTTTCTTTGTCAAGGAACAGGAAAGCAGACGGATACTACTGAAGGGAGACAATAAGCATGGTTTATATCAATTTCCATCCAGTTTCAAGCAAGCTTTTCTCGGCACTGATTCCTATGATCTCTGTCATTCGCGTCTTGGTCATCCCCATCGTAGAGTTGTCAATAAAATTGCCAAAGAACATAATATTTTGATTAGTGCAGCCCCTTCTTCCCCTTGCAAGTCATGTCTCTTAGGAAAATTTTGCAAAATTCCTTTTGCATCTGTAGAACACAAAACTAGTGCCCCTTTTCAGATTATACATTCGGATGTTTGGGGTCCCTCCCCAATTTTATCTAATGTTGGTTTTCGTTATTTTGTTCATTTTATTGATGATTTTACTAGATTTACATGGATTTTCTTTCTTAAAAATAAAAGTGACGTATTTGATGTTTTTGTTAATTTTTACAAATATGTTCAAACCCAATTCCATGTTAATATTCAAGCATTTCACTCCGATTGGGGAGGCGAATTTCAAAAATTAAACAAATTCTTAAAATCCAATGGTATCATACATCGAATCACATGTCCATACACACACGAGCAAAATGGCCTTGCCGAAAGGAAAATTCTACATATTGTCGACACTAGTTTGACTTTGCTTGCTCATGGACATATTCTTTTTAAATATTGGCCATAAGCTTTTCACACCTATGTTTTATTGATAAATAGCATGCCTACTCCTATTCTTCAAAACATATCTCCTTATTTCAAATTATATGGCAAAACACCACCATACCATGATTTCAAAATTTTTGGGTGTTGCGTCTACCCCCTTCTTCGTCTTTATAATTCTAATAAATTCAGTTTTCGATCAACTCCTTGTGTCTATTTAGGACCCTCTCCTATGCATCATGGGTCACGTTGTTTATATCCCTCTACAAGTCGAATTAATATAGCCCGACATACCAAGTTTGATGAGACATTGTTTCCTTATCAAACACAAACACTTTCCTCTTCCACTTCCTTTCCTCCGCAGGATACTTCAAACTGGATGCAATTGCAAACTACTCATGCTTATCCGTCTCCTCAAGGTATGTCATCTCAATCTCTTTCTTTATCCTCTTCTTCTCCTTCTCTTAACCCAACTCCTTCTCAACCCGTCACCACCTCATTCTCATCTTCTCATTCCATATCTTCTCATCCTTCTTCTCCCACCGAACCTTATCTTATTGTTGATCTTACTACTTATCCAAATCCATAAACACAACTCTCTACTCCTATCCCTTCCGCACCAAACGTTACTCCACCCTGTACTCATCATATGTAGTTACAGTCATCAATTATGCACCGTAGACATGCTCACCTTTCCCATACCGAACTGTCACCCTCTCCTCTTCAACTAGAACCCATATGTTTCACCATTGCCAATAAATTTTGTGAATGGCGAACAACAATGTTTGATGAATACACAATGTTTGTTGATAATGATACATGGTTCCTTGTTCCTTGACCATTAAACCACAATGTTGTTGGAAAAAAATGGGTTTTCCGAATCAAACGAAATCCTGATAATAGCATCTCTCGATACAAGGCAAGGCTTGTTGCTAAGGGTTACAATCAATAAAGTGGAATCGATTATGATCAAACTTTCAGTCCCGTTGTAAAATCCACAATAATTCGCACAATTTTATCATTGGCTGCAATGCATAATTGGACTTTGCAACAGTTGGATATTTTAAATGCCTTCCTCCATGGTACTCTTAATGAAACGATTTTTATGGAGCAACCTCCTGGCTTTGTTAATCCTCAACATCCAGACCATGTTTGTCTTCTTAAACGGTCTCTTTATGGATTAAAGTAAGCACCGCGTGCTCGGTTCTCAAGACTCAGTAGCTTTCTTGTTAACAATGGCTTTTCTCCATCCAAAGCTGATTCCTCTATGTTCTTTCTTAAACATGGATCTGCATCAGTAATTTTATTAATTTATGTTGACAACATTATTATTACTAGTTCTTCTACTTTATTGATAAAACAGGTACTCTCTCGGTTACAAAAGGAATTTCCAGTCAAGGATGTCCAACCATTGCAGTATTTCCTTGGTATTCAGATAATTCAAACAGCCGATGGTGTGTCCATTAGCCAACAGAAGTACCTACAAGATTTGCTTCAAAAGACGGGTCTTCAAGATGCCATGGGTTGCCTTACACCTATGGCCACTACACCTCCATTGTCGAAATCCTAAGGCAAGCCCTTTGATGAGCCTCACCTTTATCTCCATGTTGTAGGTGCTTTGCAGTATGTAACATTCAAAAGACCTGATATAGCCTTCTATGTTAATCGGCTTTGCCAATTCATGCACTCCCCTCTAGATACTCACCGGGCAGCAGTTAAATGTCTGTTAAGGTACATTAAATAAACACTTCACTACTCTCTTCATTTTGCTGCGCGAAACACCATCAAACTCCAATGCTATTCCGAAAGCGATTGGGGTGGCTGTCCCAATACTCGACGTTCTATAAGTGGATTTGGCATCTACTTTGGTACCTCTCTCATCTCCTGGAGCGCCAAGAAGTAAGTCACAGTGGCTCGCTCTTCATCTGAAAGTGAGTATAAAGCTTTAGCCAACACCGCAGTAGAACTCATTTGGATCCAATCTCTCTTATCCGAACTTGGTTTTGTTTGCACCACCAAACCGATCCTATGGTGTGACAACATTGGCGCCATTTATATGTCCTCTAACCCTATGTTTCATGCTCGCACCAAGCATATCACCCTTGACTTTCATTTTGTTCGCGAGCTCGTTGCTAAGGGTCAAGTTCAGATCGGTTATCTTTCCTCTAAAGACCAAATCTGTGACATCTTTACCAAGCATTTGGGAGTTAGTACGTTTCAGCATTTCTGCTCTAAGCTCATATTACTTCATCACTTCCCATCGGCTTGTCGGGGGGTATTGAGAAGTAAACAGTGATATTGTATTTACTACTGTTATTTTGTAACACATAGAGTTTGTTATGTATTAGGAAACTTCTTGTTTATCTTTGTAACTAACACTCATTGTAGTCTCTATATAAATGTCCTCAATTCTATTCTAATACAACATATATAATTCCATAAACTCTTCTTCTATATTTGCTTTTATAATTACTACATTTTTTTCATTTTCTTGAGCCATGTGTTTTTATTTATTTACTTATTTATTTTGAATTAAAGCGATTGTTGCGTCAACTAGATTTTCAAATGCTATAATTTTTATTTTTTATGTTGACCTGCTTCTTTACTCATTGTATTTTATTCTTGAATCACTGTAATCTATAGGCCATGCATTAGCCATCATATCATTTACATTTCATCAAATCAAGCATTCATATTAGTATTTCACTATCTTAGACTAAGAAAGTTTATCATTAACCAAAGGGAAAAAAAAAATAAATTCTTTTGGGTCAAAGAATATTGTTGATGGCAAACTACACTTTTGTGGATATAGTAAAATGTAATTGACTTGAACACCTTTTCATTTTCTTGTTATAGCTAGAACTCTAAAATACTTTCCAGGCATTGAGAACTTGACGAAATATTATTTAACCTATTAGATCCCTATTTGCACATTGCATGAAGGCACTGAAATCATCTTTAAACATCCTACTGAACTTCATGAGGTACATCATGCAACATTAATAGTAATGTTTGTATGACAAGGTTAAGTGTTTTGAATTGAACTTATAATTTCATTAATCAAATTACATGACTTTATACAGAGAAGTACAATAAGATCTCCCATTCTAGTGGACAGTTATAATAAGAAAATATTCTAAAATTACAAAGTTGTTTGAATGAAGTTGTTCCTGTAATCAAGGAGGAATATCTTCCAACATGCCCCCTCAAGATGGACGTCGAGTGGACAGTCCATTCTTGTCTTTGAGTTGTAGGAACCGTGACCTTGGTAGAGCCTTCATTAGAGCATCTGTAAGTTGATATTGCGATGATACATGAGCAACATGTAAGGCACCACTCTAAACTCTTTCCTTAATGAAGTGAAAATCAATGGCCACATACTTCATCCTAGAATGAAAGATGGGATTCAAACATAGCTCTGTATAGCCTCGAAATTGTCACAATAAATCACAGGACAACTTGACACCTTAATATGGAGTTCGAAAAGAAGAGAACAAATCCAACTAAGTTCTGCAGCTGTGTTAGCAATGAAGCGATATTCAGCCTCTGTAGATGGTCTAGCCACCATCCACTGCTTTTTAGAACCCAAGAAACTGGATTTTTGCCAAGATAGATAAGGGTGTGCATTTGGTCGGTTTTGGGTGGTTTTTTTTACAGAACCAAACCAAACCAAAATCGAACTGAAATAACCAAAATTTTTAAAATAAAAACCGAACCGACCAAAATAACAGAAATTTTTAAAAATATTAATTATTTTAATTTTTTTTATATTATTATAATATTAAAAAATTGGTGAAATTCGGTTAACCAAATTTTCTAGGTATAAAACCGAACCGAACCGAACCAAAATTTAGTTCGGTTCAAAAAATCAAAAATCTTATTCTTGCAAACCGAACCGAACCGAATTGCATCGGTTCTATTTTCAGTTCGGTTAATTTGAAAGGTTTGCACACCCCTAAAGATAGACAATATATCCCCCTATAGATGAAAAATCATCTTTATTACCACCCCAATCTGCATTAGCAAACATATGAAGTGTTTGTGAAGTGTCTCGATGAATTTGCAACCCATTATCAATGGTACCTAAGAGATAGCATAAAACTCTTTTAACATAAGACCAATGTTCTGTAGTCGATTGATGCATAAACTCGGAAAGCCGATTGAAAACACATGCAATATCAGGGCGGCTGAGAAGAAGATATTGTAGGCTTCCAATAACGACCCGATATTTCATTGGGTCTGATAATGATTGGCCATAATGAAGAGTCAGTTATATAGTCATGGAGAGTGGTGTTTGTACATATTTAGCCTCAAACATCTGCATTTTAGTTAACAGCTCCAGTTTATAACACCTCTATGATAAAACAATTTTTTTGTCATTTGGAACTGCCTCTATGCCCAAGAAGTAGGATAGGTGCCCAAGATCTCTTAGATAAAATTTCTTTATTAGACTTATTACAAACTCAATGATCATGTTAGGCTGATTTCCGGTGACAATGATATCATCAATGTAAACAATTAAGTAGAGCACATGATGACCATCAACATAGATAAATAATAAAGTATCTGCCAATGAATTTTTGAATTTGGGAGCTTGTTTGAGGCTGTAGATTGCCTTTCGGAGTTTGCATACATGGTGTGGCTTATCTTTATCAATGAACCCCTGAGGTTGCTTCATATACACATCCTTTAATAAATAGCCTTTGAGAAAGGTATTATTAACATCAAGTTGTCGCATCTGCCATCCTTGACTCACCGTAAGACTGAGAATAATTCGAATTGTTGTTTGTTTGATGACTGGGCTAAAGGTGTTATGAAATCAAAACCTAGCTTTTGGTGAAAACCTTTTGCTACCAGCCGGGCTTTGCACCTATCAATACAAGCATTAGATTTTCTTTTAATCCAAAAAATCCATTTATAACCCATTAAATTGTAACTGGAGTTAGGTGGTACAAGTTCCTAAGTGCCATTCTTAACCAAAGCGTCAAACTCAGTGGACATGGCATTTCTCCAAGTAGGGTCTTTTAGAGCTTGATGAACAATAGTTGGTTCAACATCTTTGGAGTTCGATAATTGGATAAGAATATTCATCTTCCGTAGAGGCTTATGAATATTATTTTTAGCCCTTATTACCATTGTATGAGATGATGTGTCTGGTGGATGTGGCTGGGTATTGGTGGATGTGTTAGATGAGGTGGAATCAATATGAGGGTTTTGTTAAGGTGCTTTAACTACGAGTGGAGTGTCGAGTGGTATTTGTAATGGAGGTGGAAACCAGGTTGCTATAGTATTTGAGTGTGGGCGGGATTCTATAACTTGTAGGTGTTTGAAGGGATAAACTGACTCAATAAACATAATGTGTCTAGAGACAAAATGTTGAGTTTTGTTGATCTAGATAAATATACGCATTTTGAGAGTTTGAGTTCCCTAAGAAAACACAAGGGTTTGAATTGGGTTCTAATTTATGTGACTATTGCTTATCGCAAGTGCATGGGTCGCACAAGTAATATAGAAGGTAAGTAGAGTATAGTCTCCATAGGGATTGGGGTGTAAGCACCTATTAATCTCTATTGTATATGTTTAGAGCTATCAAATGATTAGTTGATTGAACAAGTAAATAAAAAAATTAACAATTAAAACTAAAATTGAATTAAAGGCTATTGTAAATCAGAATAACAAGGAAACAAACAATATTGGGAGCATATTGTTGGGAGAAATGGTATACCACATTTTCATTAAGCCAAATAGCATATTAGTTCAAGTTCTTATGCATACCTGAAGTTTTCAAAAACTGAATTAACAATCTCTCTCAAGCAAGGTTAATCTCACTAACAAGCATCAATCAAATTTTATCATATAACTAAATTCTCATTATCATTATAAAACAATATTAGATCTAGCATTGAAAGGTATTCAGTAAACTTATGGAAGATTAGATCTATACAAGCTTTCTCAAGTCATTGAAAGATCTAACAAGTGTTTGTGAGTCTATTGAATCCACCAACTCTCATTGCATAGATTCAAACAAGGATCGCATTTGGCCATAATACACTCAATAAAGCTCAACAAAAACAATATGCAATTAATAAATAAGAACTAATATATTAATTGAACTTAAATCAAATGGGTTTTCAAAATCCCAACAACATAAAAGTACTTAGCCACTCATGGCTATTAAAACCAACATTCAATATTTAAATACACACAAGAGTTAAGAATAAGGATAAGAGATAGAAAATGTTATCCAAAGGAGATTGAATCTTCAAATGGGTATCTCCTCCAGCTTCCTTTTCTTCTCTTTCTCTTTCTTCTTCTGCTCCTCCTCCTCTTGTTTGTTTTTCTTGTCAATTCCTCTTGATGATTTGAGAGAATGTGTGAGTATGTGTATATTGTGTGCCCTCCTCCCTAAGTAATTCATGCCTTTGTCCTATTTAGCCCTTCTAGAACATATCCTTTCACCTTCCCTTAGATATTTCTCAAATTCAGTACACCTCAGCATGTTCTGTGCTGGAAATGATGAAGTCGCGATCTTGAAGATCCATGCTAGTGTAGAAAGGGCTCTCGTGCAAGGGTTGCGCTCTCGTACTGGCCGCACTGGAAAATGAATAATCTAGGTGAAAGGGTTACGCTCGCGCACTAGCTGCCCTGGCGACAAAAGAGGCTGGCCTAAGGAAACCGCGCTCGCGTGAAGATTGTGCTCCTGTAAGGCTTGAAGTTACTCAGGGGCTGGCATTTCGACTTATCCGTGATCACGAAGCTCTACACCATTCTGCTCCTTTTCTTCATCTTTTGTCTCCAAACTCCACCAATTCACCTCTATTCTCATTTTCCCTAACAAAAATAAAGAAAATGTAAAAGTATATGTTTCTATATGATTTCCTATTCTAAATTCTATTCAAAATATACAAATGTATGCAAAATGAACCCCTAAAAATTTACATAATTTGACACCAATAGTGACATATAAGGTTTGAGCCAAGGGTAGCAGAAGCAGCCAAAAATTTTGAGTTTGGAAAAATTTGGACTGGAATGGAAGATCTTTTCATACGACAAGTGATTTTGTAACATAGGTGTTGGCATCCTATTTATTAAATACACAGCCATTGAAAAAGCGTAAGTCCAGTATTGGAGAGGGATGGATGCATGAGAGAGTGCTAAGCCAGTTTCTACAATGTGTAGGTGCTTTCATTCGGTTAATCCATTGTGTTCTGGTGTATACGGTGGAGTAGTGAGATGTGCTATGCCATGAACTGATAGAAAATCTTTGAGAGCAATGAATCCCCCTCCATTTTCAGAGTAAAATGTTTTAATGGAGCTGTCAAAGTGCTTTTTGATAATAGTTTTGAATCTTTTGAAAACTTCTTTCACATCCGATTTTTGTTTTAAAGGATAATATCATGTCTATTTAGTGTAATGATCCATGAAAATAACATAGTATTTGTATCCATCAATTGAACATACTAGAGATGTCCAGACATCGGAATAGATATCTTGAAGAGGATGAACTGAAGTGATAGTAGACTTTGCAAAAGACAACTTATGGCTTTTATTTGAAAGACAAGTGTTATAATTATCATTTAATAAAGAAGATGAACTTAAGTTGTTGACAAAATATGTTTGAGAATAAAAGTAGACGGATGGCCTAATCTAAGATGCCAATTTGAAGAGGTGGTTTTGACACTTGAGAAGGCAAAAATAGGATTGGTGTTTAGCCACTCGTATATGCCACCATTAGTTTTTCCCTTCAACAGTAGTGTCCCTGTACTGAGATCCTAGAATTAAATAGATGTGTTATTTGAATTACAAAACTGATAAATAGATATTAAATTTCTTTTCATAGAAGGAACATAAAGAACATTCTCTAAAGTAAAAGAATTTTGAGTGGAGTTGAGAGTAGTTGAACCAGTGTGTGTAATCTGTAACTCGAACCCATCTCTAATCATAATGTCATCATTGCCATTATATGGTGTGTGTGTGTGTAGGGATATGTATATATATATATATATATATATATATACACATACCACTATCTAAGAGCCAATTTTTGTTATTTGATGAAGTCAAAGCATAGTTTGCTTTGGGTTGCATTGGAGGTCTTGAATTTGGTTGAACTGGCTACAGCTTATAAGATGAGCAATTTCTGGCTATATGTCCTTAAATTCGGTAGAGTTGGCAATATCCAAGGTATGGTCGAGGACTACGATTGTTATTTTGAGCTATTCCATTATTATGATTTGGAGCTGAATAGTTGTTGGTTTTATTAGAATTATTCTGCCAGTTTGAAGATGTGTTGGTGCGAGTTAAGACATGAGCAGTGATTGGAAATATTGGTTCATGTTTTGGGATGTTCAAAGTTGCTTCATAATTGAGGAGTTTTTCATACAATTCCTCAAGTTTGATTGAGGTATCTCTGGCTTGTATAGCTCGCATAAGTTCTTTGTAATTGTCTCCAAGTGCCTCATGGATCTTGTTTGTTAAATCATCTTCATCAAAAGGTGCTCCAAGGAGAGCAAGTTCATCGGCCCTTGCTTTCACTTTTTGATGAAATTTAGTGATTGTTTCAGCTCCTTTTGTCATCTGTTTGATTTGGTTTTTAACTTGTTTGATTCTTCCCCGAGATGGTTTTGCATATGTATTTTCAAGAATAGACCATGCTTCTTGGGATGTTTTAGCATTGTCCAAAATGGAATAATAGTAGGAGAGATGGAACCAATAATTACATTTAAAATAAATTGATCTTGTTGAACCCATAGAATAGAGGCAAGATTTGGTGTTGTTTGATCATTTTGTTTGTAAAGTGGCTCCAGGATATGGCTTAGAGCCATCAATATAGCCCATCAGATCGTAACCGATGAACATAGTTACAAACTGCAGCTTCCATGACAAATAATTAGTAGAAGTCAATTTAAAAGGAGTTTGAGCAACCACATTAATGGTTATGAGGGTATTGTGTGGGTCATTAGTGTTTTGGATGGTAGTGTTATTAGCATGATTGTTCGCCATTGGAGAGAATTGTGAGAAAGGAAAGAAAAAGAAAGAAGGATGAAGATGAAGAGCTTACAGCTCTGGTATGACAAGGTTGAGTGTTTTAAATTGAACTTATAATTTCATTAATCAGATTACATGACTTTATACAGAGAAGTACAACAAGATTTCCTATTCTAGTGGACAATTATAACAAGAAAATATTCTGAAATTACAAACTTGTTTGAATGAAGTTGTTCCTGTAATCAAGGAGGAATATCTTCCAACATTGTATGGCTACTTTCGGTTAAATTCGACCTAGACATGTAAGGGTTGTTGCATTTGATTGTTTTTTGGTCACTCCTTCAGCCCAGATAGAGCAAGGCTCTCCACCCTGCACATTTCAAGTGAATAACATTTATCAATTAGTAAAATTTAATATGTCTTATTTTTTTTATTAAATTATACATCAAATATATTTTTTCATTTGAACCAAATTATTTATAAAATAGTTAAATATTTAATTATTAATTAAATAATTCACACTAAATTATTAATTATAATTAAACTTTTTATATTAATTGTAATTTTATATATTCATAATTAAATATCTATAATTTACACATAGCAAATCAAGAATTAAGGTTTTTTTTATTATATTAAACATAACTTATTATCAAAGAGAAAATTCTAATCTACACTTGAAATATGAATACCCAAAAATTCTATATATGTTTTTATTAATTTAGAATGCTTTTCGTATATTTTACGTTTCCGATACAATATCTTCCTTATAGTTGATGTGTGTAGTTTCTAGATATGTTTTTAGTTGAATTTTAATGAATTGTAGTTGAATTAATGTTTATCTTTTACTAAATTTCGGTTTAATCAGGATTAGTTTGTAGTTTAGAGTTTTATTTAAGATTTATAATGCTTCACCTTAATTTTAGTTTAATAAGAAGTATTTTTATGGTTTAATTATTTATTCCTCTTTTATAGTCAATTTTTGAATAAGGATTTCTTAAAAGCTCAGTTTCAATGGAACATGGTCGTTGCCATTAACTGGATAAAGGGATTAATTGTCACAACTTGTAACATAACCATGTTATAGGCCATGTGACCCCCTGTGCAAAAGCGAAGAAATAAGGAATGATTAACATGTCTCAAAGCACGAGTATGCTCTGGACTGTGCCTCTCAATGCCAAGAAACAAAGAGTTACTTGAAGATTCAACACACCTTGACGCACGACTATGTTTTATGCCATGCTAATCTATGGAAAAGAAGTTCGAAATAAAGCATGGGTGATTGAGACCGTGCCGGAAAGACGAGATATGAAATGGTTTGTTGTATGGTCGTGTCTCAGGCCATGCCGGACAAAGAAATTTTCCTAGGAGATAATTATTGAGAAATTCACAAGGATTAGGTCTTTATTATCTAATTCTTATATAAGGGGGATAACTAGGAGCTTTATATTCATTCTTTTGGCGCTTCAAAAATTGAAAACAAAGCTTGCGAAGGTGATCAAGAGTTAAAGAAGTCAAGCATGATTCAAGAATTTTCGTTATTCTTCTTCTTCATTCTCTGTTTATTTATTTATGTTATAGTTTTTATTTCTGCCACTAGAACTATGCATGGCTAAATTCTTCTTAGGGTTTGGGTTAGGAGTAGCTATTCTAGGATATAATTGAACACAATTTTTATTAATTTAATTGCATATTTTTATGAGTTGTGCTTATTTCTTGACTTCATTCTAGGCAAGTTTGATTGCATGTTTATGGGGGGATTAACCAATGGAAGTTAGGGAAATTTACTAGCTTAAAACTCATAGGACTTAAATCACTCGACCACGGAAGTACGTGAGCTCTTCGAGGTTAAAATAATCGTTAAAGAACATTAATGAGTTTTGATTAACTTTTGATCATGGAAATAGGTTAAATTTTAATCTTAATATTCTTGACTAATCTCAGGAGGGATGTTAAGTAATTTAGAAAGATTACCCTTGACTGAAGTCATTGGATGTAATAACTAGGTGTTCATGATTGAATTAGAATTGTGAAACAACATCCAAACTCTAAGTTTTAATTCATTAATTTTCTCTTAGTTATAGTCGTTTAAACTCATATTTTGATTTCTTTGATTTGATAGCTAGGAATATAAGTAGAAAATTAGTATTCAATATACAATACTCGTGAGAATGATATCTTTTTCTATTGCAATTCATGATTCGTGAACTTGTGGGTTTTTACCACTATAAGTTTTTGGTGCCTACACGCGATATGATTTTCTCCGTTTTGGGGCTTAAGACAGGATTGGTGTGGTGTCAGGGCACACAGGCTTATACAACTTCATACTAATTGTTATTGATATGGGAGGGTCTACCTGAATAGGCTTGGTAAATTGGAGTCGCCATCCGACTTTTTCGGGAAATGGAAAATGAATGGAAACTCACTTTCCTAATCAAAAATTCTGGGTTCGGGTAGTAGAAGTTACTTATCCTATTTCTTATTATACATCACTTAATTTACTCATTCCTTCACCCTACTTTCAGTTTAATGATGTATTTACCACGATTGACCATTAGTCAATTTAAATTACATTAAATGGAAATTGAAATGCGGGATAGTTGAATTTAGCTCACATAATGAACAATTAAACAAACATTCACTAATCATGATCAATCAAACAAGTAATAATGAAAATGAATAGGCAAGTAGCAAGTAGCATGTAAGAAATGACAAACAAAATAAAATGTAAATAAGCAAAACAAAATGGGGAAAGAGATTAAGGCTCTAATGCTTGAGAAAAACCTATTCTAATAAATACATCCAAAATAGAAAATAAAAAGGGGAGTCGGGATTAAGGATTACATCGCTTTGGAAATAACCTATTCTATTAATTACATCAAAATAGAAAATAAAAAAGAATCCTTATTCTAATAAACATGCAAAACAAAGGTTAGTCTATATGCATATGCAAGCACACATCACATTTATAGCAATTTTATATATTTCATTCACCCGTAATTGAAATATCAAAAGTAATTAAGTAAATAAATAAATAAGGATGCTAACAAAGATTTATGATGTAAGATAAAGACTATTTTGGTGTCTTGCAAGGATTCAAATAACAGTAACGGCTGCAATCGTGGTTACGTGTAACGGTAACTGTAACGGCCTGTCGCGGTGATAAGTACCTGTAACGGCCTATCGAGCCTTTTTTTTTTGAAAAATTGTAAAATGTTTGGAATCAACATATTTTGAAGGTGTTCATGAAAAAAAAGCATAGAACACTTTAATAAGCATAACTGCAATACAACAAACATTAGTTATATTGTCTCACATGCTAATTATACATATACTACTATAAATCTATTAACTAATACATTATTTCACATCATAATTATACACACAATACCATAAAGTTCATAAAAAGTACAAAATAAAAGAAATATTGAAAATATAACATGTATAAAATAACATCAATGCCAAAAAGAGTGCTTATGAGGTAAAAAATAAGATGTACTTTCATCTTCATGAGAAGGGCATATATAGGCTGCAGGAGGTGGAAACAAACTATCCATAAAACCATAGGGTGATCATGGTTCGGTTTGATCGATTTAATGCCAAATAATTTTTATTGCCTTATATTAGGGGTGTTCATGGTTCGGTTTGATCGATTTAAAGTATAAATTTCTAACTGAAGCAATAAAGTCAGTTTTCAAATATAAGAACTCTTAAATCTTAACCAAACCATATACCATTAAAAATTATCTAAAATTTGGATTCGGTTTGGTCGGTTTAAGAAAAATAAAAAAAATGAAAAAATCATATTATATACATATCATTTAAAGCATAACAACAACAACAATAATAATAATAATAATAATAATAATAATAATAATAATAATAATAATAATAATAATAATAATAATAATAATAAGTGTTATTTCGCGATCTGTCGCGGTGGGTAATGGCCGCGACTGATAAATAACAGCCGTTACCTATACATTTATTTTCAACTGTTATATAATGGTAAATAACGTAACAGCACACTTAAAAATCTAGAAATAACCATGGTGTCTACACTTTCATAAATTTAACAATTTACTGTATGTACTTTTAAAACTTACAATTAAGTTGTGCAACCTGTAAAATTGTGACAAAATGGTGTACCCAACCGGTTGTTGATAATGTGGCATATAAATTCGACTTGTGGTGTCTGAGTTGGAAACCTTTTATGGTGTGGATGTACACTAAGCATATGAAATTACCAAAAATGCTCTATTATAATTAAAAAGAGAAAAGAGGAGGGAAGAATGCATACACTAAAATGCAAAAAAAGCTCTATATACAACAACCAAACCACCCATTCTCGGCTCCATTACAAGAAAAATCAACTAGGATTTTGAATGTCAATTGATCAACGGAGAGGGTCTTGTTCAAAGTCAGAGAATATAAATATGGCAAGGTAAGTTCTCTTCTTTTTAATTGTTAGGATTTTGTGGAATTAAAAGCTATGGGATTTATGGAAATTTTTTTTTTCATTCTGACAGACCATGTATTATTGCCTTTTATGGTGTAATATTTTTGAGTGATCATGGTGGAAAGTTTAATATATATGTTGGGGGGAAAAGTTAGATATTGCAATAGATGTTAACAACTTCGAACTAGAGGGATTTAGAAAATGCACAACAGATGTTTTGGGAAATAGAGAGTTAGAGAAGATGCAGTTTAGGGTATCTGGCAGAGCTTTACCAGAGGGTCTCAGAATGTTATATGAGTTATCAAAAGAAGACATGATTAAAACAGTTAAAGAGCATAACTTTATCAAAGTTTACACTGAGCATAAAATACTTGGGGACAAGTCTGGTATTTCAAATGAAATTGGGGTATTTGTGACCTAACAGTCAATGCAGAACTTGAAAAAAATAAGGTTTCAAGTGAGGCTATAGATGGTCTAGGTTTGGGTGGAGTGAATGTTAAGCATTCAATGGTTGTGGGGCAATAGCAAGTGAAAATATTGAGCAAAATGAGAATACAATTGTAGACCAAGATGGGCATACAATTGTTGACCAAAAAGAAGTTGCATACGGAAATGAAGTTGACATTGAGGAGCAATTTGAGGTAGACATTGAGGAGCAACTTGAGGCAAACAATGAAAATAGTGGCAGAGATTCAGATGAGGAAGTTATTGAGTGTAAAAGAATGTCTAATGATGATGAAGAGTTAGTGGAAGCAAGAAATACAGTTAAAATATTTGCTCAAAGGAATAAACAAAGATTGAGAAATAAAGGTAATGAAGGGGCGTAACAACGTACGTAATGATGTTAAAAATGTAAAAGGGAGTAACAAGGTAGCTAATGATGCTGATGAAGTAGATAATGTAGGTATTGAAAAGGGAAAGTTGGCTAACTATTGGGAATCGAGTGAAAATTATAGTGTAGTAAGCACTGATTCTGATGATGATCATGCTCGTAGAACAAAATCTAAGTATACTGTGTTTGAGGAACAAATTAAAAAAGTGCATTTCTGCTTAGGCATAAGATTGGATGGGGCAAAGCAATTTAATGAGGCTCTTGTGAAGTTTGGAGTACAACAAAGGAGGGAGATCAGATTAGTTAGAAACATAGCATATGAGGTAAGGGCTAAGTGTCGAGAGAAAAATTATGAATGGTATTTGCTTTAAGAGACTCAAAGGCAAAGGGATTCTTAGTAAAACATATAAACTAGAGCACACTTGTGCAGTGGCTTTCAAAAATAGAAGGGCTACAACAAAGTGTATTGCTAAAAATTACTTGTACAAATACAAGTCAATTGCTACAATGAGATTAACATATTTGAAGGCTTTAATTATGGAGGATTTAAATCTTGAATGCAGCTTGACTAAGGTGAAAAGGGCATGTGTTAGCCAAGTTAGAAGGGGATTTTCAAAAGGAATATGCATTATTATGGTGAGGTTGAGAGATCCAATGTAGGCACCACAACTAAATTAAAAGTGGACATACCCCTACCTGAAAGTTTACTTATGTTTAAAAGATTGTATATCTCTATAAATTGCTTTAAGTAAGGGCTGCTAAGTGGATGTAAGAGGGTATTGGGACTGGGTGGATGCTTTTTTAAAGGGACAATCAAAAGTGAGGTTTTAGCAGCTGTAGGGAGGGATGCCAATGACCAAATGTATCCTGTGGCATAAGCTGTTATGGACTGTAAAAGGAAAGTGACTTGGGAGTGATTCTTGGAGTTTCTAAGAGCTGATTTGGGACTTGAAAATGGTAGTGGATGGGTTGTTATATCTGACCAACAAAAGATTAGTCAAATGATCTTTCATTCATTATTATTCTTTGCTAATTATTAAAATGAAGTTATGATTATATGTTATATGTTTAATGTGCAATGCATGGTCTATTAGATGCTATTGGTAATATTCTCCCAGAAGTAGAGCATAGGTGTTGTTGTGGGCACCTATATGCTAATTGGAGGAAAAAGAATATGAGAGACAAGGAACTTCACAAGTTGTTTTGGGCATGTGCCAAGTTTGCAAACATGCCTGATTTTGAGGCCAATATGTTTGAGATGAAGAAATTAACTCCTAAAGGTTATGAGGACATGCTCAATACACATCTAAGGCACTGGTGTAGAGCCTACTTTGGCACCGAGGTAAAGTGTGATATTGTAGACAATAATCTAGTTGAAGCATTCAATGGTAGACTATAGAAGCTAGGACAAAAAATATTTATTCTATGCTTGAAGACATTAGAAGAATGGTCATGAAAAGATTAGTTACAAATAGGGACATGGGTAGCAAATGGAATTCATATTACGGCCTAAGAATTAGAAGAAAACTACATGTTAATATAATGGAAAATGGTAATTTTGAGTTAATATAGAATGGTGATTATGGCTTTAAAGTGGGATATAATGGTGAGACATTTGTTAATGATTTAGGGCAAAAAACATGCCCGTGTAGGAAATAGCAGTTGATAAGCATCCCCTGCCCTTAAGCTATATGTGCAATTAGGGATACAAGAGATGACCCTGTAACATACTTAGATAAATGCTATACAAAGGACACATATCTAAATGCATATGAGCACATGATGAAACTATTAAATGGTCCAAGATTTTGGAATAAATCGGGACTTAACCTATACAACTTCTAAAATTTAAAAAAATGCATGGCAAACCTGCTAAGATGAAAAGGAGAGAAGAAGGAGAGCCATTGAATGGGTATAGGTTGTCTAGGAAATGGAGGGTCATGACATGCCAATTTTGCTTCGACAAAGGGCACAATAAAAAATCTTGTGCAAAGTTAAAGACACAGTAAGCTCAAGCCAATATGGACCCATGACATGAAATTAACAATGAGCCAGAAGTTAAGCCAATATCTGAGCATGCAGTTGAGCCTAATACTGAGCACATATCTGAGCATGTAGATGAGCCAATATCTGAGCCTATAGCTACTGTAAGAAGGGTTTTAGGCTTTACAAAATCATCACATGTCGTTTAAACAAATGCAAGACGAAACTTCTAGTAAGTCTATTTCAGTTAGTCTATTGAGCTTGCTTATGAATGAATTTCGTATGTTGTAACATATTCATCTCATTCAATGGTAGACTTCAACTTTCATTTCTTTTCTTTAATGTAGCAAAAAAAAAAAAAATGTGCCTATGTTTGATTTTAAAAAATTAACACTTATGCTTGATTTTTTACTTTTAGAGAAAATGATCAGCAAGACTTTATAAGTTGGCTAAGAGTACACCAGCTGCAAGTGAAGAGTTGAACATTCCAACTACTCAAGGAAGCAAAAATTACCCTCAATCTTCAAGAAAGATGAAAACTAACTAGACCTATATGATGTTGTAAAGATTTTCAGTTATTAGAATGTTATTTTACAAGTTTCTGTCAACAGAATGTGTATGAATGTTGTTAGGAATTGGGCTATTGTGAGTGCTGATTTAACATGTTGATACAGGTTGGCTTTTGAGTTGTTACAATAGCCATGTTTTTTGGACAAAGTGTTTACTATAACAAGTAGCCCCTTTTTGGAAAAGTTATGGGATTTTATAACAGCTATTATCAATTGCTATACAACTTAATATGCTTTACTTTATTTGACTTTTTTATGTCCATTTTTTATATAGACATGTATACATATTAGCACATGGTTGGAATCATCAAAGCGTTTCACTCAATAATATGAAAACTTCTCTTAAGAATTTCATCAAACAAATTATGGACATTGTCATCCAAGAATTTCGTATCAATAAAATGCAGTGGGTCTTCCACCTAAAGAAAACACAACAAAGTTTACCATTAAGTTAACAAAAGTACTTCATAATACAATTTAAGTTATACGTTAAGGAAAGATTATATCAAAGCATTCCACAACAAAATATACTTATTTTAATTTCATTTGCATAAAGTAATTATAATTGATACAATTGCCCATGCCTAGAGATATTTTCCCTTCTTCACCTCTTTCGCATTTCTTTATCCCTTTCTTCTTCTATGGTATTAATTCTTCTCAGCAAACCCGGTATTACTGCTCTTGCTCTTTCACAAATCAGAGGATCAATCCATATGAAGAATGAACATAATCCATTGTCATATGTGAAGAATCTTCTTCCTGAATTTTAGTTTGTCCATGAAGTTCTAATCACGTAAGGCCTATTGTAGAAGCACATATCACCACCCACTTCCATGGAGTAGATTCTCAAGAAAAGAACAACAAATTCTTTTTAAAAAAGAAGAAGAAGAACCTCAGAATTCAAAATGAGAAGAAAAAATACGTCTGATATTGTCATTTTCTCATTAATATGTCACATGCGCATCCATGTCAGCATAGTCTTTTCAGATGTCAACACAAATTTACAACTTACTTGTTAGCAACCGGTTAGGTACACCATTTTGTCACAATTTTATAGGTTGCACAATTTAATTGTACGTTTTAAAAGTACAGACACCAAATTCTTAAATTTATGAAAGTACAAACACCAAAATAGTTTTTATCCCTTTGGAATTTAGATATTTTGGTGCAAAGTCGCTATTTTCATCATGAAAATAGAATTTTGTAATGAAATGAATGTGAGAAAGTCCAAATAAAGAAATAAAAGTAACAAAAGAATAAAAATAACAAATTAAAATGCAAATATGACAATAAAAATGCAATCTTCACCATATATTTCATGGTAGAAATGTAAAATTAGTAATCAGTAGAAATAAAAAATGACAAGAATTAATAACAAAAATAATAAAAATACAACTACAATAATAAAAAGGTCTATTGGTGAAAAAATCCAAATGTTTATGGCATTTTGCAATTTTATCATAACTTTTTAATTTTGGCAAAAATATCCTGATTTATAAAATTTTTGGCAATTTTAACATAAATCATTATCTGGTCAAAATTAAATAAAAACGTTGATGCGGCATCATGTAAAATGTCAAATTTACCCTTCTTAATTTGCTAAATTCATAATAGTTTGTTCTTCAACATCATCAAAACTCTTTGTTTCTTGCATTATTTATTCTCTGCATTTTCTTACTTCTTTACTGTTGTTCAACATCATCACCATGAATCTACATTTGGCCATTATAATTCTTAGTTCCTTAATCGCTTTTTCTTACTGTCTTATCTTCCTTATCATTTATGTTCTTTATAGATTTTGGTTAAACCTTCAATATATTGCTAGAGCATAAACATGAATTCTCTCCGTTCCTTACTTTCTTTAATTTCCCTTCTCCTTCTAATCCAAGAAAACTCTTTATTTCTTTATTCTCTAGATTTTCTTGTTTGTTTACTTCTCTTGATCATAATCAAAACTCTTTGTTTCTTGCTTTCTTTAATCTTTGTGTTTTCTTATTTTTTTTTACCATTCTTGAACATCATCAACATGAAGCTTTGGGCTATTATAACTCTTAATATCTCGGTTTCTTTTTGTTTCAGTCTTCTCTACTTTGCCATTTATGTTGTTTACAATTTTTTGATGATAGTTAGAGCGATTGAAAGAGTATAGACATGAATTTGCTTATACTTGTTTCCATTTGGTTTCCTGTTTATTTCCTTGGTCTCAGCATTTTGGGTTATTTTCCTTACAATTCTTTAACATCAAATAAATCAATGTCAACGACCACTGAAGAAGACGATCACAGAGCCATTAAAGAAGTTGAGAATATTCTTGGTGAAATGGTTGTGAAGAATCCTAGTGAAGGAATCGTGATTGGGAGTGATGGCATTGACACAGTGATTGCAAATGTTGTTCCGATCACCATAAGAAAACTCTATCAAATAAATAGAAGAATTAAGAGCATGGACATGCAAGGTCTGGAAGAAAATATTTATGCATTCTAAGTGCAGTCCTAAATGGCAAAGGGAAGGCCAAAAATGAAAATAAATAAATAACTAGAACCTAAAACTGAAAACACTGAAGGCCAAAATTGAAAAGAACAATTGAGCCAAGTCAAAAATGATAATAACTTGGTCAAATGGCCTATGTAATGATATTTTCTCTTAATTATACCACCTTTTGCTAATCCATGACATCTTTAAATTTTATCCTGCTCCACTCGAAATTCAAGTTGAGGTGGACCTAAAGAGATGATGCTCTACTGCCCAGATTTAGCATGCACAACAAAACTCTAAGACGTACTCTTTTGTCAAGGCTTTTTCAAAATGAGCATGGGAAGTGTGTGCAGCAATATGCTTGGTCTCTCTTGCCTTATCCTTAACATGAAATAATAATGACGATGAAAAAACATTTTTTTTATTTAACCACCTGTAATCAACCATTCCCTTGAAGTGTTGTTGTCACTATCGGTGTTTTCAATTCCCGTTTACTTATTCCGAATCTTGAGCATAAACTCTGTTTATTTTTATGCTTTTTCAAGTTGGGTTGATTTTTAACTACACATGCTTGTAAGGATGGTCGTCTGCCTTATGCTTTCTGTGCAATTTGTCCGACTATTAAACTCGATGCAATAATGGCTCCGGGTGGTCAATTAAGGATTCATTACTCGGTATTTCGGTGGATGTTCATGAAGCTCATGCTCGGCCCTTCAGTGGTTGTTCAATGCTTAGTGCTCGATAAATGGGTGGCCAATCCCCTTTTCTTTTCTAATAAGAATGGCACTGAGGGTCAGACTCAAATGTCCGACTGTCTCTAGATTTCGGTGTTTAGTTCTTCAATGTTCAATGCTTGACTAGAGTTGACACTCGATTCTTAGTGCTCGGTGCCTCGCATTTGGTGGATACTCGGTGAATGAATGGGATTCCAGCATAGAATCTCAACTTAATAAAACCTCATACAGTGTTTATTATTTCTCTTAAGTTACTTCAATGGTTTGATCCAAGTTTTCTAAGCTAAATCCACTTGGTAATTCTACTTTAAAGTCATATTCGTTAAACTCTTTAGTAGTTACTCATTGTCGTAAAGTAATTTTTAGATTTGCAGTTGCATCGCCGAGTCCCAACTTTAAGGGAGCCATGCTTTATGGTTCAGTTACATGCATGTTGGGCCATCCTGGATGCTGTTGGAGTAGTCTTTTATTCAAAAGACTAAAAAGGTATTTCACTCGGCTATTGGATTAGTGTTTGAGTAAATTTCTGATGCCATGCTCAACTCTTGGTTTATAGTGTTAAATGTGGTCTGAAAGTTTAGGCCATATTTAATATTTAATTTGGTTTCATATTTGGTTAGGGTTCTATTTAATAGAGAAACAAATATAATCCATTGATTTTGGTATTTGATGGACGTATCAAATTTAAAGTTATCTATATATAAATTGGTCCTCTCTCCACCTATTAGGGTTAGTAGACTAAAAAAATCCGTCTAGTTCTCTGCTATGTGAAAATTAAGATTAAGGGAGAGAAACCAGTTTAATCAAAAACCCAATTTAATTCAAGTCTTTCTACGATTATGATAAATTCCGCATCAAGTAAGTATTTTTATACTCTATTTTATGTAGCAAATTATTTATTTAAGATCCTATGTTTATGACCATGTTTGTTTTACATGATAATTATGTCAGTTTTACATGTGGTATCAGAGCTTGAGTTTTACATGATTGATTATGCATCAAGATTAATGATTGCTTTATGTTTCTGATCAATGGGTGTTTGATTGAAAATTTAATTACTTTTTTTTTAATTTTAATGTTTTGATTAAAAAAAAAAAGGTTTCGGCATTAATATGCCATAATAAGTTGATGATGAACCTTTGGTTTGGCCAAATGTTTTGTTGGCCATTTAAATAAATAAAAGTGGCAGTATTTTTTCTTTTCTTTTTTTTTTTCAAATAGGAAAGATGGTTTTTGTTTTACTAAAGTTATAATGAAAGTTACTAAAGATGCCTTTTTCTTTTGAAGATGGTTGTATGTACTTTTGGGTTTTGATTGTTGATATAATTTTTTTTAGTTGGCTTATAATATATTAATTATTGTTGGCTTATGTTATATTAATTATTTTAATAGTACAATTATTTAGTTATATGGCATTAAGATTAAATTAGTTAGTTAGTCACCAAAGTGGCCAAACTAGTTTAATATATGGTCATATAATTTATGAAATTTTATAGAATGATATTGTTTAGGTCATGAAGATTTATATTGGTTGTTAGAAATTAAGGATTTGCCCAAAGGTGGATTGATATTCTATAACTAATAAACATAAAGGAGAAAATCTAATATTCTCTTGTCAAATGTAGTATGGATATCCAAAGATACTATATATATATTTGATAAAGTTTATTAATTACCTTATAAAGTTTGAATAGCATTCTAATTATGATGATGATGTATATATATTGTTGTGTTTACCCAAAGGAAACCTACAATATGTTTTATGTGTTTAATTATTTGTATTTTTTAATTTAATGAGCATTTATGTATTTGCAGTTGTTTCCCTTCATTCGCATGCTTCTGCTGTTACTATCTTTAATGGTTTAAACTTCTCTAAATGGTGTGAACAAGTCAATTTCCATTTAGCTGTCTTGGATCTTGACTTGGCACTATTAGAAGAAAAGCCTGCTAACATTACTGATTCAAGCAGTGAGGCTGAGAACTTAAGACATAAAGCATGAGATAGATCTAACAGATTATGCCTTAGTTTCATTCGAATGATAATTACCAACAATATTAAGTCTACTCTTCCACAAAGTGTAACAGCTAAAGAATGTCTTAATCTTGTGAAAGAGTGCTTTCGTTCCACTGATAAGTCACTCGCAAGGACACTAATGGTTGAACTCACGACCATAAAGTATGATGGGTCACGAAGTATACAACAACATGTCCTTGATATGACTAATATTGCAGCAAGACTTAAAACCCTAGGAATGAGTGTGGATGACTCTTTTTTGGTACAATTTATTTTAAACTCATTGCCTTAAGAGTATAGGCCTTTTTAAATTAACTATAACACTATTAAGGATAAGTGGGATGTTAATGAATTGGCCAGTAAGCTTACTCAAGAGGAAACAAGATTAAAGGCACAAGGGGTTTGTAGACACCCAATTTCGGGATAGCTGAGTATCGATGCGACAGAAAACTCTAATGATGAGAAAATCATGAATAAGTCTTGAAATATTTGAGTTCGGAATCTTGAAAGGGCTTGATTGTGTTTTTAAAGAGTTCAATTTGATTTTAAAGGACTCAATTATGAAATTTTGGTTTTTATAAGGACCTTTTTGTAATTAAAAAAAGTGATAGGAAGAATGGAATTCCGATCGGAAATGATGTGGGGAGTAACAGAAGAAAAGTGATGAAAAGCATACCTCAGATAGATCAACAAGAATTTTCTCCAAGAGATACTCCTGAATGTATTTCTGACAGCTACAAGATTGCTCAAGCAAAGATAAAGCATCGAATCCGTGGAGAGCCTTTCTCAATTCCTAGATAGTCAAAGCAGAACTTCAGAATATTAAGACTGGTATAGAGTATGAGTGCAGTGACAAGAAGGTCCAGTATACTAGCGATACAAGCATTGACCAGAAAAGGGAAGAACGCATTCAATACTTGAGATGAATGCACTTTGAAATTTCTCTGATCATGAAATAAGACCTCTAACTCTTAAACCTCTTTTGCAGGGGATGAAGCTTTTTTTGTCATAGCATTAGTGAGGGTGATAGAAAGACAAACTCAGCTCTATGCCACGACTTCAAGGGTGAAGTTTCAAGACGCTTGTGATCTGAGACATCATCAACACAATCAAGAGGGAAGAGTGCGAAAAATAATATTGCATTCTGACAAAGTTTCTTTATCTATAAACATACCAGAGTAACTTATGGTATTTTGTGCAGGGAAAACAAAAGGGAAAAAGAAGGAAAAGAACCAGCATGAAAGTAAAAATGGGCAAGAAGCAAATATCAATAGCTCATCAGAATATCACCCCATATGACAAACATCCTGATGAATGCTTAAGGGAAGTAACAAAATTCTATCCCTTCAGTTTATGTAATAAAGCATATCCTCAATAATAAAATTCATAAATTGAAAGTAAATTCATCCAGTTCACGAGATCATGTGCAAAAAAACTTACCTCGTAAATTTTGATCTTAACAGCTTTTTTTTTATTAGCCTCGCAGAGTTTGGATGTCTAGTTGACAACTCTGTGCTGAGAGTTTCTAAACTTTAATCAATCTAATGCTCGCTTTGCACTTGAACGAGGGAAAGAATTTGCAAAAATAAAATCTGTGGACCTAAAGTATAAATTGCTTGGATTTAAAAGTATCATTTCAGTCTTTTGAATAATGAATGTGCATCCAATTTACTCCAATGCTCGAATGAGTATGAGTACAAAATCCTTGACGGTATCTACGCTGAGTAATACAAGAAAGGTGGGGGAATACTAAAAGGAGAATTGAAATAAGAGCAACCATTTTTAATCTACTCCAATGCTCAAAAATGAGTAAGAGTATCACGTGAATCTTCTGACAGTATCCACGCTGAGTAATATCAGAAAGGTGGGGGAATACTAAAAGAGGATCACGTTAAAAGCTGCTCTATTTACTCCAATGCTCTTTAAGAGTATGAGTATCCGAAGGACCTTTCCAAAGGTATCCACGCTGAGCAATATGAGAAAGGCGGGGGAATACTTGGGAAAGGAAGGAAAACACATCAATAACTTAAAGATTGTTTTGATCCTCAGAATTCAATCTGTTTATGCTCAATTTCCACAAATTTTGTTTAGCAAATTTTCTCTAAATTTAGGTGTAGAAGTCAGCTCTTCACTTGGTAAATAATATGCTCTCGGCATAGGGTGGTTAATGATACCTCTGACTTTGTAAATAGCAAATAAATGATAGCCATGAAAATCAAAATTAGTGAGATTTGTTGAATGCACATTATCTCGTGATAAAGCAATGAATTTTCTCATGAAATTTTCAAAATCATATTGTGTTTTCTGTACAGTCATTACGTTGAAACTAACTTCCACAAGTTTGCAGGAATTGTAAATCCAAAAAAAGATACACTTGACATATGAAATTAGCACCAACACCGCCAAGGTGAAATATAGTCACAAGAGCATCATTGCATCTTCATGTGTCTAATAGCATACAAAATGCATTACATATGTTTGTTTGCATACCGCTATCATGTGTGTGTCTCATTCTTAGACACTTTAGGGTCATCATTGCATGAATCCTGGCGTGCATCATGATCACTCTTATGTGTATCCCAAAATTGCATCATGCATTTACTTGGAGCCCATAAACGGCAATACAGTATTTCCCTCACAAAAGTTACATAGCACAAACACATAACACATTTCACGAGACACTACACAACAGCTCTATGTAACATTTTCGATAGACACTACACAGTAGTTATAGTGCACTTTTAAATATAATTTGCTAGACACTCTATAGGATCTATAGCACATGCAGCACATTTTGCTTCATAATAATTTTACGTAACATTTTTCGCTTGGCACTGCACAGCAGGCCTATCACCACATATTGGTCACATAGCACATTTTGCTTAATGCCACATTTTGGTGATAAAACACATTTTGTTTTAAACAACACATTTTGCTTAATAGAACATTTTGCTTAATGCCACATTTTGGTGATAAAACACATTTTGTTTTAAACAGCACATTTTGGTGATAAAATACATTTTGTTTTAAATAGCACATTTTGCTTGACACCACATTTTGGTTATAAAACAAATTTTGTTTTAAACATCACATTTTGCTTGATACCACATTTTGGTGATAAAACACATTTTGTTTTAAATAGCACATTTTGCTTGACACCATATTTTGGTTATAAAACACATTTTGTTTTAAACATCACATTTTGCTTGATACCACATTTTGGTGATAAAACACATTTTGTTTTAAATAGCACATTCTGCTTAACACCACATTTTGGTCATGAAACACATTTTGTTTTAAATACCACATTGTGTTTAACACCACATTTTGGTCATAAAACACATTTTGTTTTAAACAGCACATTTTGCTTAACGCCACATTTTGGATATAAAACACATTTTGTTTTAAATAGCACATTTTGCTTAACACCACATTTTGGTCATAAAACACATTTTGTTTTAAACAACACATTTTGCTTGATGCCATATTTTGGTCATAAAACACATTTTGTTTTAAACAGTACATTTTGCTTGACGCCATATTTTGGTCATAAAACACATTTTGTTTTAAATAGCATATTTTGCTTGACGCCACATTTTGGATATAAAATACATTTTGTTTTAAATAGCACATTTTTCTTAACGCCACATTCTGGTCATAAAACACATTTTGTTTTAAAATAGCACATTTTGGCCTAATACCACATTTTGGTCATATAGCACATCTTGCTTAATATCACATTTTTGTCTAACACCACATATTGATCACAGAGCACATTTTGCTTGACATAGCACATTTTGATTGACATCATAGCACATTTTGCTTAACATCATAAGCACTTTTAACTTGACATCATAGTACATATTGGTTGACATCATAGTACATATTGCTTGATGCCACATATCGACTACATAGCACATCTTGCTTAATATCATACAGCAGCTAAAGCACCAACCACAAGTTTGCAGTCCATCACAGGCAAGAACCCCAAGGTGCACAGGTAAGTATCCTAACTTTTTACTTTAAGAAATTATGTGTTTATATGTTTTGCCGCAATTTGTCAAGCCAACAGCGACAAAGGGGGGCAACTGTAGACACCCAATTTCGGGATAGCTGAGTATCAATGCAACAGAAAACTTTGATGATGAGAAAATCATGAATAAGTCTTGCAATATTTGAGTTCGGAATCTTGAAAGGGCTTGATTGTGTTTTTAAAGAGTTCAATTTGATTTTAAAGGACTCAATTGTGAAATTTTGGTTTTTATAGGGACCTTTTTATAATTAAAAAAAAAGTGATCGGAAGAATGGAATTGCGATCACTTTTTTTTTTAGTGTGCACTGTTTTTGTTTTTTTAGTGTTTTAACGTAAATAAAACTCATTTATCTCAACTCTGATTGGTTCAGTGATGAGATAATGACTTTTTTAGGTGATAATTAAGTAATTAATCTCTAATTAATTACTAAAATTATCAAGGAAAGAGTCTCTCACAGGAGGCACTCAATCCTTGCAGACGCATAGTCATTTGTGACTCTATTTAGGGTTTTTTTTAATATTCCCTATTTAAACTGAGTTTGAGTTCAGGAGAGGGGGAGCTAATCTTGAATATACAGACCCAAGTTTTCTCTGCAAACAATTCAACTCACACCAGAAAAAAAAAACCAAAGAGTTTTCTTCGTTTCTTTAGAAAAGTCTTCTACAAAAGACTAAAACACACATAGAGGTACTTGAAGTTTTTTACTGGTTTTAGAAACACAGTTGCCTTCGAGAGAGTAGAAGTCAAATATCCAGACTTATTCCATACACTAAACGGTGAAAATCACCTACTCTGAGGAGCATATCAATACTGCATCAATCACTCAGCATTTTTTTCTTTCTTTTATTCTTTCGTTTT
>CATIWK010384098.1:0-13210 GCA_949634005.1 Mallotus japonicus
TAGCATTAAGAAACACCATAAGTAAATTCAATTAGAGTTATTATTATAATACAAAAGAAATTGTTAGTTATTTAGCAGTCATTTCTTTCCAAAATATATTTTGAATTGTAGTTTCAAATTTTACCATAGTTAATTAATAAATTTAATTTTAACTCGATTTAAAAAAATTATAATCTGTTAATATTTATATCAATTGACCTTTTTTTTTTGAGTAAAAGGCTAGAGTCGAGAAATCAAGAAACACACCTGAGAATCTCAACTAGGTTGACACCCTCTTAGCGTTAGTATCACGCTTCTCTAGTCCAAATAAAATCTTATTAAAAATAAAAAAATTAAAAATGTGCATACAAAGATACTAGCAGAACCTATAGGAGGACTGCTTACATAAATCATGACTGATACATGAATTACAAAACGTAGGAACAGAATCCCACCAACGAAACAAGAGCGTTTTCAAAATTCAAAATACTTGCTCCCTGTGAACAGTTCTCCTTCATCCTCTTCTTGAGGGTGATTGTTGGTTAAACGATTTCCTCTCATTCTCATCATTCCATTACTTATTTCTCTTCTCTCTTAGTCATATCTTATTATTAGTGTTAGTTTGAATCTTCAAGATTCAGTTTTAGTGGGAGATTTTGCTCTCTCTTTGAGTGTTTCCTGGCTGTTTTAGCTAGTGAAACTTTATCTAGTAAATTTTGCAAGGCTTATCTCTCTCTTGCAAAATCACTCAAGTGCTAAAGGTGAGAAGCAGAGGAAGCAGGGTGACCCGTCTCAGTCCGGCGAGGAGTTTTTCTATCAGTCGATCCATGGATGAAGGAAGGAGAAGGACGTCATCTTGTCAGACTGACGTTTTCCAGCTCCAGTCCGGCGAGGAAGTTTCAATCCGGCGACCCTTCACTCCAAAGCCGATCCGTTTTGTAGTAGGAGACCAATCGAAGGCTCCAGTCGCGCTTGGGGGATCCGGGCAGTCGTCGGCCGTTGAGGAAGGAAGCAGAAGGGCGCTGCAACCTCAGTCCAATGCTCCGATTCCAGTCCGGCGAGGAGATCCCAGCCAGGTGATGGATAGTGCCGCTGGAAGAGGATGGCCAGGACTGCTCTTAGTAGTTCTTGCTTGTCTCTTTTAGGCAGAAAAGATCTATTCAGTATTCAGTGCAGACTTAGTTTTTTTGTTCAATCTTTATTGCGTTATTTGTTTGCACCTCTATTCAGAGTTTTTTTATGATTGTTCTAGTCAAGGGATTAGTTATATAATTAGTATTAATCTCCCTTGCTAGTTTTTTTTTAATTTTCTTATGTTTTAGCTTTGCCTAGTCTCTTTTGAAACTAGAGGAGTTGGATCGTTAGTTTTACAAGATACTTTTTAGGATTTTAGGAAGTCTTTTAACAGGCTTTTCCTTTGTATTCTGAGGTTGCTGATGAGCATCCCCATCTAGGATGTCTATAACCATCCTTTTATTTTGGTTATTGTAGCTACTCCATGTAGCCTTATGTTGCTTCCCCTTAATTGGTGGATTTTAGTTCAATGAATTTCATTGTTCATGCCAAAAAAAAAAAAAAAATCCCACCAAACTGGGGATGAAACCGTAACACCATGCTTAGCAAGCTTATCAGCTACCAAATTCCCTTCTCTATATATACGGGACATTCGAAAATGCATCTGAGAAGTATAGAACAGACATTGTAACCATTTACATTTCAACTCCCAAGGAGCCAACAAGGACCGAGAAGCAAAAAGCTGGACAACGAACATAGAATCACACTCGAGCCAAAGATAATGTCATCCTTTATGCCATGCAACCTCAACAGCGTGAATTGCAGCAGAGATTTCTGCAATATAAGCGAACTCACTCCCCAAGCTAAAAGCAAAAGCTCTGCATGGAATACTTGAAGAATTTCTAAACACCCCACCTGCACCAGCTGCTCCAGGTGAACCCATGGATGAGCCATCGGTGTTGACCTTAATCCATGCACATGGAGGAGGTTGCCAGGTAATAGCGAAATTTTAGGAGCTGGGGAAGCCAATCCTTTAACTTTTAACAACGAAAGAATTCTAAACTCATCCATGGAATTATGCATACTGCCGAACCGATAAAAATCTATTTCTTTTATTGACCTCCAAAGCAAGCGAAGCGCATGCTGAATATCGGGTGGAGTATCCTCAAAAATTGATTCGTTACGAACCCTCCAGAAAACCCAAATAGCATGGACGATAGCTGAACACCAAAATGCCTTAACTTGGGAGCTAAATGACACATCCATAGCAGCAGTAAGAAGGTCCGAAAGAGACCCAGAAACCAAGGCACGAGCACCAAACGAACGTGAAATGGCAGTCCAAATTGCAGAAGCAAAATCGCATCGGAGAAACAAATGATTTTTATCCTCAGAATGCTTAAAGCATAAAGAACATCTGGACGGGAACGAAAAACCCTTAGACATGAAATTATCATCCGTGGACAGAAAACCTATAGTTGCTCTCCAACATATGAAGGATCGAGAAGGTGGTAGGAATTCTTTCCAAATGAAAGAATACCAAGGAATCCTTTGGCGAGAAAAATGCAGATAATTATACATCTTTTTGACTGAGTGAACTCCATCTTTAACAGACTTCCAAACACATATATCATGGTCATAATCAATATGAGAAACAGCCTGAATGGTATTAATAACATCTGCTCTGGAAATGGTTGAAAGCTCCCATCCACTAGAACTCTTAAAATCCGATACCGAAGCACACAGAGATTGCTGCTCCTTGTAGGGAATATTAAGCTGATTCGCAATGGTTGGCACCACCCATTCATCGGTCCAGAATTTCAGCTGACTGTGAGAACTAATAAACCATAAAATTTCCAATCGAAGGGAACAATAAATACGACCAAACCGAAGATCGAAAATAATTCTGACGAGGAATAGCCCAACGATGAAGAAACCTGTTCCTAAGAACATCCATAGCAAAATTCGAAGTGGAGCTAAGCAATTTCCATGCAACCTTGCTTAACATGGCGTCATTGAGCACCTTTAATTGTTTGATGCCAATACCACCCTCTTTAGTTGGAAGGCAACACATCTTCCAAGGGACAGTAATTAGTTTTTTGTCATCCACAGATCCAGACTAGAGAAAATTGCGCATACTCCTTTCCATGTGAGAAATAAGAGAGCTTGGCCATTTATAGAAGGCGAAAGAGTGTAGAAGGGAGCTAGTGATGACTGATTGGATCAGAGTTAATCTTCCCGCGAAAGATAAACAATTGCCTTTCCATTTTGAGAACTTATTACAGATTTTGTCAGCTAAAGGCTTCAAACATTGCTTTTTTGGAGCACCAACAAATAAAGGCACCCCCAGGTAGACGAAAGGAAGAGATCCTCTACGCATATCCATAACCCGATGAAGCTTAGTAATTCTAGCATTAGAAATAAATGTCCCATAGAAATTTTCGAATTTAGCCCAATTAACAATCTGACCAGAAATCCTTCCATAAAGCTTAAATGTGTCATTAATAGCTCGAAGGTTCCTAATAGTAGCTTTCCCAAGCAAGAGAACATCATTAGCATAGAGGAAGTGAGTAGGGAAAGTGGAATCTCTAGTTTGAGCCATTGGCAAAATCTCACCCTAAGCAACTTTAAAAGAAAGCAACCTGCTTAAAAAATCTTCTGCCAAGCAGAACAACAGAGGGGATAGAGGATCACCCTGTCTAACACCACGAGAACAAGGGAAATAGCCTTGAGCCTTGCCATTAATGATAACAGAAAGGCGAGAAAAAGAAAATAATGACAAGATCCAATCCCTGAATTTCAAAGAAAACCCAAAAGCCTCCAAAACATCAAGCAGAAAATTTCAGTCTACAGTGTCAAAAGCCTTACGTATATCTATTTTCATGGCCATGTTACCTCCAAAACACGATTTATTAAGCAAATTAATACCATCGGAAGCACAAGCAATATAATCAGAGATCTGCTGATTTTTTAAGAAACCAAATTGGTTGCAAGAAATAACTCTAGTAGCAATATCAGCAAGGCGATCAGCTAAAATTTTGGTAATGATTTTAAGGCTAAAGTTGCTAAGAACTATAGGACGAAATTGTTCTATAGTAATAGCATCCAGAACCTTAGGAATTAAAACCATAAAACTAGAATTAAGGCCAGTAGTAACCACACCTGAATGGAAAAAGCTACAAATTGTAGCACAAACCTCACTCTGAACAACATCCCAACATGATTTATAGAAAAATACATGTGAAACCATCAGGCCCAGGAGCGCTGTAGGCATCCATGCTGAAGACTGTATTTTTAATCTCATCTATGGAAGGGCAACTAGTAAGCATCAAATTATCCTCATCATTAACCAAAGCAGGAACAACAGATTTGATAAGATTAATATCCGAAGAGACAGAAACATCCGAGTGAAAAAGATTCTGATAAAAATTAATGATATGACTCTCAATAGCAGATTTATCCTTAGTAATGTTGTCATTAATTTTAAGTTGATGAATACCTTGAGCAGGTTTTCTTCTAGCAAAATGCTAATGAAAAAAGCTGTATTACGGTCACCAGCTGCTAACCATTTAATTCTGCTTCTCTCCTTAAAGAAAATTTCTTGCTGTTTGAGACAGAAATCCAAGTCCTCGTGTGCCTTTAACTCACATTTATGAAGATCATCCGAAAAGCCCTGCAAAGCAATCTCTGTTTGGATATCCTGCAAAGTTTTACTAGCCTTTTGAATATTTCTATTAAGGTGCCCAAAAACTTCACGATTCCATAATTTAAGATCCCGCCTCAAGCGTTTAAGCTTGAAAGCAATAGTCTACATAGGATGGAAATTAGGAACCGAAATAGTCCAAGAATGCGATATCAAATCATGAAGAGTGGGATGAGTGAGCCACATGGCCTGAAAGCGAAATTGAGAAACTATTTTATTACCCATTGAACAACTGAGGAGAAGAGGAGAATGGTCGGAGTGGTGTCTCAGCAATAGTGTGCAAGATATATCAGTCCAGTAATTAAAGAAAGTAAAATTTCCCAAAGCTCTGTCTAATATGCTTTCAACCCGATGCAATCCATACCTACCATTACTCCAGGTAACAAAAGGCTCCCCGAGAAGGAACATCCAAAAAGAGACAGTCATATTGGAAGGTTCAAAAATCCTGACAAGGACCTGAAGCAGGAGCACGACCTGTTTTCTCATGAGCACCCAAAATAGCATTGAAATCACCAATTACACACCAACTGTTAGAAGTAGACAGAGAGGAAAGATCATGCTACAAATCCATTCTGCGATTACGCCATACGCTGCCATAGATTAAAGAAATCCTTTGGAAGACATTAGAAAATATGACATCCATAGTAGTATGCTGAGCATGGATATGAATGAGAGTAGGAGGAGGAACTTTTATATTTATAAAAAAATTTTATAACATATTTTACCATCCTTATATATTTTTTGGTCTAACTAACCAGGAATGTCCACATAAAATAATAGTTTCCGGAATTAAATCTAAGTCCTGTAGCTATTCAAAATTAAGCATGTACATGAATATTGATGATGAATTTATTTACTCATAATATGTAACTTTTTTATAAATGAATGAAATTCATTTCTATTCAAAAAGAAAAATCCTTTTCAAGTAGCCCATCATTTTATTTTGTGATTTATAAAACTATATTAAAAGCACAAAAATAACTTTTCTTGGCAGCTTTTTTTTTTTTAAGACCAATATTTATGATTCAACAAGTATTTTCCAACCAAGGAAAAGAAAAAGAAATGAAGTTGTGTTGCACCTTCCTCGCTGTTATCCTTTTCTTGGTCAATAATTTTCCAACTTTTTTTTTTTTTTTTTGCTTACACATGTGATACACATATCTAGGAACACTTGTCACAAACACTATTTCATTGGATGTTATGTAAACTGGCCTAATTAATAAAACTTCTCATAACAAGACTTACATATGATTTGCATGGATTATACACGACACTTTACGGTTGACTTATACAATATGTGGGTGTATATATATAATAGAATTTTCTGCTTGCATAATGGGAAAAAAAAAAAGTTCCCTAGTTGTCTTTTTAGAAAAACAATAATATAAAATTTGTGATATTTAAAATTATAATTTTATTCAATATAAACAATTTTATTAATATAAATATATATATATATATATATATATATATATATATATATATATATATATATATTGTAAATTGAAAATAAATTATTGGAATAAATGTCTTACACATCTCTTCATTTCACTTCTGACCAAAAAAAAAAAATCTCTACCTTTCACCATATATAAATTGTTAAGCATTTTTTGTCAAACCAATATTAAAATTTTTTTAAATTTTGCAAAGGCTTGTTCAACAAATGAGTGTTTTGATTATTATAGAAACTACATATTAAGGCTTGTAACTTTAAGGGAGTTTTTACCAAAATGCCTAAAAAATAGAGACTATTAACATCAAATGTCCTCTCTTTTCAATAATTTATACATGTGTCCTTTTTTCCAAAAATTTTCACACGTGCCCTTTTTTGTTTTCCGTCAATTCTGAACTTCCTCCTTCTTTCTTCTTCTCCCACCTTCTTCTTCCTCATTCACCATCATCGTCTTTTCTTCTTCTTCTTCGCGTCGTTCCTTCTTCTTTTTTTCTTTCAAAATCCATTTCTTTTTGTTTATCTTCTGCACAACAAGTCCAAGATACACTGAATCAAAAAAATTTTATAGATCCTTTCTCTATAAAATCCAAAACCAAAATCAAAATCAAATTAAAAAATTTCGCAAAAACTCTTTGTTCCTCTATTGTTCATTGATATCTCTGATACAACTTAAGGAATTTGTGAAGTTTGTAACTTAATTAATTACTTAGAATACAGTAAATCCTTTTGCAACCAAGTGTGCTTTGTACCTGTCAATGGAACCATAAGATTTTCATTTGATTCAATAAATCCACTTACACCCAATTAGATTATAATGGGAAGCTGATGGAACTAGCTCCCATGTGCCATTGTGAACCAGGGCATCAAATTTTACAGACATTGCTGATTGCCATTTAGGATCCTTTAGAGCTTGGGTGACTGTGTGTGGTTCAACATCATCAGTTTTGGCTAGTTGGGCTACAAGGTTGAGTTTTGTTTGTGGTTTATGAATGTTGTTTTTAGCTCTGGTGATCATGGTGTGGGTAGGCAGATTTGTGATTGGTAAGGATGGAGAAGTTTCGGTGAGTGAAGTTTGGTCATAGGAAGATTGTTGAGAAGCATGAACCGAAGATATGGCATTGAGTGGCACAGTGGATGGGGAGATATGTAACAGAGGAGGAAACCATGCGGCTATAGTGTTAGACTGTGTTTTGGACTCTTGAGGAGGAAAAGAATTAAAAGGAAACACAAACTCTACAAATTTAACATGTCTGGATACATACACTTTTGAAGAGTTTGGATCAAGACAAAGATATGCACTCTGAGTTAATGAGTATCCAAGAAACACACATGGTTTGGAATTGGACTCTAATTTATAACTGTTATAGGGCCTGAGCCATGGGTAACAGAGACAGCCAAACGTTTTGAGCTTTGAATAATTAGGACAATGATTAAAAATCTTTTCGTATGGAGATTGAAATTGCAAAAGTGGGGTGGGCATTCGGTTGATCAAGTACACAGCAGTTGTAAATGCATATGACCAGTACTTTAAGGGGATGGAAGCATGAGTTAAAAGAGCTAACCCAGTTTCAACTATGTGCAAATGTTTCCGTTCAAATATGCCATTGTGTTCAGGAGTATGAGGTGGAGTTATGAGGTGCGCAATGCCATTTGTAGACAAAAAATGTGTTAGAGCAACAAATTCACTACCATTATCAGAATATAAGGTTTTAATGGTGTTTTGAAAGTGATTTTCAACGATGGACTTGAACCGAATGAACACTTCTTTGACATCTGATTTGTGCTTAAGTGGATAGAACCATGTATATCTAGTATAATGATAAACAAATATAACATAGTATTTAAAGGCATCAATAGAAACAACTGGTGAGGTCCAAACATCTGTGTAGAGAATATTAAGAGGACGAGAAGATGTGATTGTGGAGTGTGAGAAAGGCAACTTGTGACTTTTATTAGAAAGACATGTATTACAATTGACATTGGTTGACACTGCTGATGTTAAACTCAAATTATGAGAAGATAAAATTCATTTGAGTATATTAACAGATGGGTGTCCTAATCTATGATGCAATCATATGATGATGTCTTGACACTGGAAAAGGCTAATATTGGTTTGGATTGAGGCCACTCATAAATGCCATCTTTAGGTGCGCCCTTCAACATGATCCTCCCTATGCTGAGGTCCTTCACAAAAAAAGCAGATGGTGAGAATTCTATGGAAGCATCATTAGTTGTGCAGAATCTATAAATGGAAATCAAATTGCGTTTCATGCTTGGCACACAAAGAACTTGTTCTAATTTAAAGGTGTTATGAGAAGAGGTAAGAGTGGTTGAACCAGTGTGTGCTATAGGCAACTCAGTGCCACCTCCAATCATCATGTCTTCAGTCCCACGGTATGGACTATATATAGAGAGATTCTCAAGATCAACCGTGACATGGTGTGAAGCACCGCTATCAATGAGCCAAGGTTGATGGTTTTTTGAAGTTGCAGCATAGTTCACCTTGGTTGCCATAGAGAGGTTAGATTGGAGTTGCTTGTGGAATTTGGTTGAATCTTGTAAGAGGTACACCGGCGAGCAGTATGGCCTTGAATTCTGCAGAGTTGACTGTAGCCCAGGTAAGGTCGTTACTGCCGATTGGAGTTGGTGTTCTGTGACAATCTAGAATTGGACGAAGTGTGATTGTTGTTGTTTCTCCAATTAGAGCTTGTTTGAATGGAGACATAAGCTATTATGGGAAACATAGTTTCAGACTTGGGAACATTCACTGTTGCTTCAAAGTTGAGAAGCTTTTCATGGAGCTCATCAAAGGTTATTGGAGTGTCTCTAGCTTGTACAGCTCTTGCCAATTCTTTGTAGTCATCACCGAGTGCTTTGATTATTTTATCAGTAAGATCTTCTTCATCAAACGGTGATCCAAGGAGAGCGAGTTCATCAGCTTGTCCTTTAATTTTCTGCAAAAATTCAGTCACAGAATTAGCGCCTTTGGACATTTGCTTGATTTGATGTTTGATTTGCTTAATGCGCCCTCGAGAAGGCTTTGCATAAGTATTGGCAAGAGTTGTCCATGCGTCTTTGGATGTTTTGGCCTGAGCGACAAAAGGGATGATGTTAGGGGAAATAGAGCCAATAATGGCATTTAGGATCAACTGATCTTGACGTACCCATATCGAGTAGGCTGGGTTTGGAGATGTAACATTGTTGTTTGTGATGTTTTGAGCTAGACACGGTTTAGAACCATCAATATGGCCAAGTAAATCATACCCAACAAAGAGAGTTTCGAATTGTAACTTCCATGAGAGATAATTGGTTGAGGTAAGTTTGAGAGGAGTTTGGGCAACTACATTGATAGTGATTAGTGTATTGGATGGATCATTGGTATTTCGGATGTTGGTGGTGTGATTGTTAGCCATGTTGGAAACGAATGAAGCAAGAAAAAAAAAAGGGAATAAAAGAAGAAGAATAGCAGGGAAGAGCTTATTGATGCTTTGATACCATGATACAACTTAAGGAATTTGTGAAGTTTGTAACTTAATTAATTACTGAGAATACAGCAGAGAATATATAGATTGAGTACAACAGATTTGCCTACACTATAGGACAGTTGAAACAGAAATTATTTACAGAATATACAGTCAAATTACATTTGAATTATAGTTCCTAAAATCATGGAGAGGATCTGCTGTTAATCTTTGTGATCCATAGCAAACCAACAGGGCTCTTCTGTCCATAGAGAAGAACGACATAGCCTCTAAACATCCCAAGCTCTTAGCTCCTGAATTAGAGATTCATCTCTATTTTTCCTTTTTTTTTTTAGCATTTTACTTCATACATCTCAAAATTTTTATGGTTTTTTTAGGTTAACAGTGTGATTTTTGAAACCCAAATTAATGTTGCATCTGTTTTTTTTTTTTTATGTTGTTTTGTGTATGATGTAGTTACCCATATGGGACTAGGTCATCTTTGTGGTAATAAAATAAAAAGATGGTATTTTGATGGCTGCTGATACTGGAGGTTAGTTGTTGTTTTGCTTTACACTTTTTTGGAGGATTATTTACTGTTTGGTTGTAGAAATTAGTATATGGTTTTACACTGTGCTAAGTATGAGCCTAAAAATTTTGCTTAAGATGTTCTAGCTCTTTGTAGTTGTACAGTGAGAACTGAGGCTTAGTGGTGGGCATTTTTTTTATTTTTTTGCCTAGGTGCACTTCTTGAATTTTGTAGTCATAGCTTTATCTGTGCGGAATTGTTTCTTAGAATTGGAATAGAATGCCTAGTTGTTGTCTGGAAACCAAAATTAGTGCCTATCAATGTTGACCACTAAATTTGTTCATTCTAGTTGTTTGAGAATGGAATTTTTTTTTTCTAGCATAAATATCCATATGTACATATACTTTTTACTCTTGTTTTGTAGTCAATTTTTCATTCTTGAATTATGTTGCTCCGCTTTGTATTTTGATTTTGATTTTGGTTTTGATTTTTTAGAGAAATCAAATGAAGGAAGTCTTGATTTAGGTACAAGTGGAGAAGCAAAGAGTGGCGTTGGTGCTGCAATTGAGAGGCTTGAAGAAAAATTGAAAGCTGAGTAGATAAAGTCTCAGTTTTAGTGGTCATAGCCTCATTAACCAAGGTGTGATGTCAAACAAGACGCAATCATTTGCTGCACACCTAATCCATTTTCCTCATAGACCTGTAAAAGAATGAAAGAGCAGACTTGAATTCAGCTATGCCTAAGAAATTTTTGTGGAGTGCTTCAAAACTTCCATTCGTAGGAGAATAAAATTTAGCTTTAATATTTAGTGAGTGAATTTTCTCTGAGATCTTTAGATAAAATGAAGTTTATATGGATATTTTTGGATGCATATTCAGAAATATGTCTATTTTTAATTTAAATTTTGGCTCCAAAATAAAACAAAAATAATCCATTGATCTGGAAACCATCAAAATTATTGATTTTTTTTTTATTATTGTATACCAATCTTCACACATTCAGAAAATATTCTTATAATTTAAATGTTGGATTCAAAATAAAATAAAAAATAAAGTAAAATTTAAATGTTCCATTTAATATTTTCCTCCAACTAAAAGTATATTTTCTGAATATTATTTATATATAATACAATCAATATAGTATATTATCTGAATATTATAAGTATCTGAAACTCAAAACAGTATCTGAAACTCAAAACAGTATCTGAAAACTCAAAATAATATCTGAAAATTAAAAACAATATCTCAAACTCATAAATACAGTATACTATCTGAATATTATATGTATGTGAAACTTCAAAATCGTATCTGATACTACAATTAGTATATTATCTGAATATTATTCAAATATTTTCCTCCAACTAAAAGTATATTTTCTGGATATTATTTGAAAGAGGCCCTAGAGGAGGGGTGAATAGGGAAATTAGAAATTAAAAGAAAATTAAAACTTAATTAAGAATTAAAGAAGAATTTAGAGGAAAGAGCAAAAGAAGAACTCAACAACACAAGATTTAAGGAGTTCGATTCACAAACGAATCTACGTCTCCACCTAACTTATCCCCAAGTTAGGATTTTAACACCCACTCCAATCTTATTAGTCTAGATTGAGTTTACAAGAGTTTTGAGGCTCAACTCTAACCTTTACAAACACAATGAGCTTTTGAAGGCTAAGCTCTAACCAATAATCAATCACAAGTGTTTTGAGGCTTACACTTGAGCCTAAACCACTAGCATTAACTTCTCACTTCCCTTTTTCAACCCAAGAAAGAAGATGAAGAAGAGAGCTAACCTAGCACACAACCAACACTCAAATACAATTGAGAATTTTTAAGAATTGAGAGAATTGTTCAAAGAGATTAATTGCTCAACAAACTTGTGTATTTTCTTAAATGAAGTTCCAAGGCTTCAATAAACAGTTAGAGAGTGAAAAATGGTTGTTGGAAGCCATTAAATTTGTTCCAATCTCTTTCTTCTTCATTAAATGCATTTTCAGCTTTTGCAGGAATTCAGACGCTCAGGACCTTGAGCGTACGCTCGGGATTGTGAGGGTTGAAAATATGATCGTTGCTTGCAAAAAGTGACCATTGGTGACGCTCACAATCGGCTCGGGATCGTGAGGGTAGACCGTGAGCGTGGCAGCCTCCTTTTTCTCATTTCAGACATGAGTCACAGCAGGATCGTGAGGGTAGGCTCGGGATCGTGAGCGTAGGTTGTCTTTACTTAAACTTGTCCGTTTTGCCTTCGAATGCACTCTTTTTTACTTGGTTCTTTTCCATGCTTTAGGGAACATGTGTAGGGTTATTTGAAGGCTTCAAAAGTGATTTAATTGTCCTCAAACATGATCCAAAGCTTTGTCATTTATCCTTGCTTTTCTTGAATGTAATTGAGTACCTATGCTTATAATCACACTTAAACAAATAGCATTAGAGGTCCAAAAATGTTTGTTAAAGTCAAAATGAGGATGGATTATCATTTGATCATGCAAATGTTCAACATTATTATCTATTTTTTGGGAATTTTTATATTTTAGATCAATGTATTATTATTGAAAAAATAAAAATTTATATTTTGTTCAAAAAAAAGTTGCATCTATATTTTCCAATTGTGTTAAAATTAACAAAAATTATTAATTAAAATTTTTGTTACACAACAACCTTAAGAAATAATAAGAATGATACTTAAAGCAGTATATTTTCTTAATATTATCCATATATGATACAATCAAAACAGTATATTATCTGAATATTATAAGTATCTGAAACTAAAAACAGTATCTGAAACTCATAATTATTGAATATTATATGTATGTGAAACTTCAAAATCGTATCAAAACTAAAACCAATATATTATCTGAATATTATTCAAATATTTTTCTCCAACTAAAAGTATATTTTCTTAATACTATCTGTATTTGAAACTCAAAACAGTATCTGAATATGATAATTTGAGTAAGTATATATTGTTTAAAAAATTATCAAAGAAATAGTTGGCCTTGAGTAATAAATTTCAAATATAATTGTATTCAATTAATTAAACTAAAAAATAAATATAAATAATTGGTATATGCAAAACCA
>CATIWK010384177.1:0-31493 GCA_949634005.1 Mallotus japonicus
CAATATAGGAAAACAAACAATCAGTAGCTAAGCTTGCGCCTAAAGAATGGGAATCAAGAGATATAGGAAATAAAGCTATTCTAAAATAAGGAACATCTATATAAGGAACATGACACTAATTATACAGGAAAATCTCAACAATTTTGTTCTTCTATTAATTTCTATTTCATAATCAGTTTATTTTATAATCATTTGGAGAAAAAAAATGCAAATTTTAATTTGTAGAATTATGATTAAATTTTAAGATAAAGTTTGTCTAATTTTATATTATTAAATATAAAAATATACATGTTTTCAGTGTGTGATGGAGAATAAAATAATATATGATGGAATATAAACTATTAAGTAGAAAAAAATTGTGAATGAAAAAAATATGATTAATTGACAATAAATTTTTTTTATAAAAAATATATTTAAGTTTATTGGATGTATTTACTTATGAATATGTTTCAAATTAAAATTAGCATAAGGTGATAGCAAAATATACAATGCGATACTTGATATTGTAGAAAATTCATTATCAAACCTTACCAAAAAAAAAAATGCCAACTTGGAAGGAAAAAAAAATTCAATTTGAACAAAAAAAGGCGAAATTAGCAATTTTTAAATTGAAATAAGTTTTATATTAATAAAAATTTAGGAACTAACATTAACAACACTAGAAGCCAAATAACTGACTGTTTCAACTAATTATTTTTTTTTTGTTAAAAAAAATATTTTCTTTTCCTTTTCTTATAAGAGTATACAAAATAATAATATTTTTTTTGAGATATAAACCTCTTCTCAGTTGTTAAAAAGAATTTTTTATTTATAAGAATTTTGAAAAGTGTTTAAAGATGGATAAATATTTTTTTATATTAGCATATAATTGTTACTTTCCAATGTAAAAAAAAATCTTAACAAAATAAAAATTTTACGGTTGATTAATCTACTATAATAAATAATTATTATTAAATTATTTTTTTTAGAGGTAGCAGTACTTCAAAAGTGTTTTAGAAAAAAGTCTAAACTAGATACTAAAATATTATAAGAGAGATTTTATTATTATTATTATTATTAGGGGATATTACATAAAAAAATCCAACCTTTGGGGTACTTTCAAATAAAATCTTATCCAATTTTTTCTTTCAAATATAACCACAACCTTTGAATTTTTATGAAAAAATGCACTTTTTGGATTACTGCAATGGTAATGTTGAGTTTTTTGTTGAAATTTCATATATCTAGTATGTTAAGTTGAAATTTCATATACCTAGTATGCTAAGTTTTTTGTTGTAATAACTAAGTTGCACTTTTATCTGTCTAAACAGTCTGCTAATCCAAAATAAAACACTCAATTGGAGGGGAGAAAATATCAATTTAGGGGCAAATACATTGGTTTTATCTTCTGTCACCAGTACAGTCATCCAAGTGGGTCTCATGGATCATAAAAAAACGGTTTTATCTACTGTTATTAGTACAGTAATCAAAAAAGTGCTTTTTTCATAAAAATTCAAAGGTTGTGGTTATATTTGAAAGAAAAAATTGGATAGAATTTTATTTGAAAGTACCCCCAAAGGTTGTGTTTTTTTATATAATTTCCCCTTATTATTATTATTATTATTTTGAATAAAATATTTTATTATTATTATTATTATTATTACATCTTTTGTTTATTTTAGACTGATTATTACATCATTTTAAGGATGCATCCGTGATGTCGAATCTAGTCATGACAACAATAAATAGTCATATCCAACTTTTGACATTCCCTGGCAAGAAGAAGCTTGCTTTTTTTTTTTTTTTTTTTTACAAGGTCTCGGCAAAGTCGGAATTAATATGTTAATTGTTAGTAGTTAGTGGGGAGGGGGATTATTATCCTTGACAAAGCTAATGATCGAACCTGGGATCTAAAGTCCTAGGGCCTCAACGTGTAGAAGATGCTTGCTTTCCACCAAAGAGTAGGAGTGAATTTTTAGCTTAGACAAAATCAAACCGAAACAAATACTCATTAAAATGTAAAATCAAATTATAATCAAAATAATTCGATTTGATTTAAGTATTTAACCATAAAATCTCTACATCATTAAATTAAAAGAAGAAATAATGTTATTTTAACAAGGGAAAAGGTACAAAAACACCCCTAATGTTGTACCTTAATTTTATATTCACCATTAACATTTTTCAAGGTGCAAATACACCTTTATTATTTTGAAAACCATATAGTTAAGCCCCTCTTACAAACGGTGTTAATTCTCACCGGTAGTGTGGTCCACTATTATTAACATGTAAAAAAAAATTATTAGATAAAGGTACATCTTTGCCCCTAATTTTATAATAAGGAACAAATTTACCTCTAAAGAAAATTTAAAAATATTTTAACGCAAAGTTTTTTAAAAAATTTAATTTAATTTTAATAAAAATATTAATTAACCGTTTATTTTCTTATACTCATGAAATCTACTAATGCCAATACAATATATTAAAATAATTTACATCTAATTTGTTTATGAATATTTTTAAAATTTTAACCATTTAAAAAAAATTAGAAGTATTTAAATAAAATATTTATTTTACTCTATATAAATTTGTCCTTTTTTTGCACTCTCAAAATAAAAATTAATAAATACTTTTTTAAAATATAATAGATTAGGATTAGATAGATAAATAAATTAATAAATAAATATTTATTTATTTTTTATTTTGAGAGTGATTAAAAAAATAAAATTTTATATATAATGAGATGAGTTTAGTTTCTTTAAATATTCTTAATTTTTTTGAAATAGTATGGAATAAATTTATATAATATTTTCTTAAATTTTCTTTGGGGGTAAATTTGTTCTTTATTACAAATATTAGGGGCAAAAATGTACCTTTATCTAATAAATTTCTTTGTGCATGTCAGTAATAATGGATCCCACTAACAATGAAAACTAACACCGTTTGTAAGAGGGGTTTAAATATATGGTTTTTAAAACAATAAGAGTGTATATACACCTTGAAAAATGTTAGTGGTAGATTTAAGATTATGGCACAACGCTAGGGATGCTTTTGTACTTTTTCTCTTTTAACAAAGTTTCAAGTGACAATTTTAGTTATATAATATAAATATAAATATAATTATAGTATACATATATATATATATATATATATATATATATATATATATTGAAAAGACCTTGTTGAAACTTAGATTTTATAAAAATTTACCTTATGTTATTTATGTGCAAGTTCTTTAGCTAGAAATTTGTTTGTATTGTATATATCACTTGTTCTTGTAAATTTTTTTTTTTTTCCCGACCAATGAGTTCTTCTCTTGGACAAAAAAAAATCATAAAAATTGCAATAGTTGATGCAGATGCAAACAATAATTGAAGAAAAAATTATAACTTTTGCTAGTGAAATTGATTTATTCAATTTATTGTATTTATATTATACTAATTTATATTTTCATAATATAAATAAAATTAAATTAAATTAAATTACATATTTAATAGATATAAATATATTCCTATTTGTCACATATGTTTATTTTATACATGGTGTTCTTGAGTATATTTTCTAGATCAATATACTTAATTACAATTAAGAAATTATGGAGGTAGAAAATTTTTTAGATTTTAGCATGACAATCGGGCTATAGTTATATTTATACATCGATTGTAATGCCTTAAGCAAAAGATAATGCGAAATACTAAATAATATATATGGTTGGTAATAATTCATACAAAATATGAATTATATTTTAAGAAATACTATAAATAATTAATACTAATACTAATATTTTAAGAATCATTTTGTAAAAATGTTCACATATTTATATCCATGATAGACGTAAACATCATATATGAAGAAATAAAAAAATAAAATAATTATAGAACATAAAATTTAATAGTATAATCATAAGAGTAATATTATTATATTTGTAATATAACTAAGCTAAATTTGTAGATGTGTTATAAATATTAGTGCACCCCCAAAATTTTCTTGAGTTCTTGATTACTCACCTCCACTTGCCGTTGGTTTGAGGGTGATATGAAGTAAATATTTTGTGTTTCATTCCACATCTAGCTAATATCACTTCCATATTTTTGTTGTAGAAATGGCTCCCTTCATCACTGATAATAGCCCTAGGCAATGCCATACTGAGAAAATAATGTCTTCAAAAATTTACACATAACTTGTGCACCATTTGTAGCACAAACTTAGGCCTCTACCTATTTGAAGACATTATCAACACAATGCAAAATGTATCTATTTCCATCCAAGAGAGGAAACATTCCAATGAAGTCTATACCTCAAACATCAAACGCTTCAACTTTCAGAATGCCAAATTGAAGCACTTTAACCTTTCTTTAAATGTTTTCGCTCCTTCGACAAAAATCACAATGCTCCACAAAATTCTGAGCATCTTGAAAGATAGTTGGCTAGTAAAAGCCACTCTCAAGCATTTTAGTTGTTGTCCTTACTGATCTAAAGTGACCACCACACATCATTCCATGAAAATGATATAAAATATTATGAATCTTTTTATTAGTTGCACATTTTCTAACCATTCAGTCACTGCACAGCTTCCAAAGAAAAGGCTCAAATAAAAGCCTTAAAATCATAAATCAACTTCTTTCTTTACTGGTATTGAAACTCTATTAGTAACTTCCCATAAGAAAGAAAGTTTGTAATGTCTATAAACCAAAATGCATCCATAAATCCAAGAGCCAAGAGTAACTTATTAGGAAATGACTGCTTTATTGGTTGATCACTTGCCATCTATTCTTCTTTGACCTCGAGTCTTGAAAGATGATCTGTTACTACATTTTCAAACCCTTTCTTGTCCGGAATCTCTATATCAAACTCTTGCAAGAGAAGTACACATCATTAAGTCAAGGCTAGGAGTCCTTTTTGTTTAGCAAATACTTCAAGGTTGAATGATCCATATATACCACCACTTTTGATCCAAACAAGTATAATCGAAACTTGTCAAACACAAAAATTATTGCTAGTATCTCCTTCTTGGTAATGGCATAATTTAGCTGAGCGTCATATAATATATGACTTGCATAGTAGATAACATGCAACTTATTATCTTTCCTCTACCCAAACAGTACTCATATTGCATGATCACTGCCATCGCACATAAGTTCAAATGGTAAACTCCAATCTGATGCCACAACTATTGGTGCAAAAATAAATGCCTCCTTTGACTTGTCAAAGGCAAATTTACATTCATTAATAAAAGTAAAAAGTACATCTTTCTCAAGTAAATATAAAAGAGGTTTAGATATTTTAAAAAAATCCTTTATAAATCACTGATGAAAACCAATATGCCCTAAGAAACTCCATTTGCATTTGTTGGATACTGTAACTATTCTATAGCCTTCACTTTGGCTTGGTCCATTTCTATGCTCTTTGCAAATATCTTGTGTCCCGAAACTATCCTTTTCTCAACCCTGAAATGACACTTTTCCCAATTCAAAACTAGATTAGTTTCTTTGCACCTTGATAACATCTTATTAAGATTGTCATGACCCAAACCCCAAGGGCACGTAACTAGCACTAGAGAATGGAAAAGAATGAAGCTTTCAAAATCCGTAGTAAGCCTTTAAGAATTTATTACATTAATATTAACAAACACTTAAAATTCTAATTAAAATCCGGCAGAATTTCCCCTTGTACCGGGATAAAACCAAAACCTGTAGAATATAGAGATACACTCCCAAAATATTTTCATTCCATCACTACTACTTCACCATGACACAAAGATCAACATCAAACATAGATTCATCACATTATATAGTCATAATAATACATATATCCAAATTAAACTATATAAGTCAAATAAATCACAAATATAACTTATAAACATGGTCAAACTACTACAATGTCTAGAATACAAGTACAAAATAGCAAATATCAATGAAACTTACATAATATAGCCGGGGAAGAACAGATCCGGCGTAGCAAAGAGTGACTAAACTTTGGCTTTGAAAATCCTGAAAAATAATTGAGGGGAATCAGAACTTACTGAGTGAATTAATGTTATAAAATGTATGTTGATTTTTAAAATACGTATTTGAAACCATTAAAGTCATTAAATAAATTAATATTTAAAATCCCTTTACTTTGCTTAAAATTATTTTTATAAAAAAATATACTTTCCAAAATTGTTCCAAAATTTATAAAATCTCTTTACAATAAAAATGGCCTATGAGAAAATAATATTAAATAATAAAATAAAACCTTCAGTAGGAGTTTATGGTAAAACCCTAAACATCAAATCTACTAGCATTGCAGCTCTCTTAACTCCAAATGAATGGTCATCCCTAGCGATCATGCTCCACCGAGTTACAACTACAGTCAAGTCACTTAGTCCAATATTAATGCCCCGAGATAACAAGTTCAACTGAGGTCCATCTTAACTCTGGCCTAAGAGAACAAGCTCCATTTAACTCAATCCAAAATATTGCTCGAGAGAATAAGATCCACTGAGCCTAATTCATAACACTGCCCGAGAGAATAAGCTCAACCGTACCAAATACTAACACATATCTTACCCAATATTAAACCCGTACGCATGTGGTCTTGGTGCACCCACCAGGTAGCATATTCTACCGGTCCCCCAAAATAATATATCATCAATAAAATAAATTAAAACATTTTCTCGAAATCTTAACAACATTAATTAAAATAAAAATCATGTTATTTATATAACTCATGCATACTAGTGGAATTTCAATAATATTAGTTATGCCATTGTACGATATTCTAATTTTCATATATTAATTATCCACAATGTATGCAATTTCTCCAACAGACATTTTATAAAATTAACTCACATGTGGAGCGTGCGGGCCGATGTGTCCTCGGCTACCTAAACTCTGTGGCTCCCACTTCGAAACTCTCTAAATAACCAAAATATTTATTTAATAAATAGTTTTAGATAAATTCCTAAAAATTCTAGAAACTTATAAAAAACCAAGGAATTATCAAAATAAACCTATGAACGTTATAAATAATTAATTTTGAGGCTTAAATAATATTTTTGACCAGCTAAATTAATTTAAATGGAAATAGAATAATCTTTGCTATAACTATTTCATAATTTTTATCTTAAAATCTGTAAGGAATTAGACCTAACTCCAGTTACAAAAATTGATTCCCATAATTTATACTATTTAGTAAAAATAAAAACACAATTTTTTCACGTTGGTCACTATTCCTCACAAAAATTCGGGTGGGACTTACCGAATTTTCTTGCTGAAAAATGTCATCCAACTAAACCAATTGTAACAACACATTCATAGTAATTTATAGAGCTCAAATATAGCCTTAAACACACTAAGCAACCACTGAATTTAGAGATCAGACATTAAATAAGAAATTACCAAATAATTCAGATGACAGTGAAAACGATACAGATCGAATGCGAGGTTGGTCTCCACAGACTCATTGAAGCGAGACGAGCACAATGGTGATGGTCAGCCTCTGGAATTGGTGGTTCAATAACAAAAATTCTAGGCCAAACATCTAAGCCAAAATTGAACAAAACCAAGCCAAATTTCATAAAACAAAAATCATTAGCATGTTGGGGATGTTAAGAAGGATCTATGGTTCGAATTTCGTGGCAACCGGAGTTGGTTTGGCCGGTGAACGAAGGTGGAGAAGGTGGCAGGTGCTACAATGTTAGATGGGAGTTTTCAGGGACTTTCTTATTATTTTTACAGCTTCCAGCTATATAAATGAAGAAGCATTCAAATTACCACTCTGGCCCGACGTTTTCTGCAAAATATCCACTTAGTCCTTCCACTTTGGTGTCTGAATAACTGCCAGCAACTAAATGAGTTACTTATCCAATAACAACCTAACAATAACAATAATAACAACAATGTATATCTATATATATAATTAATTATGGGTTATTACAAAGATTCTTGAGATAACCATTAAAAGAATTCCCAAAAATTGAGAAATCATCCATGAATACTTCCATTATGTCCCCTATAAAATATGCAAAAATGGCCATCATACATCTTTGGAATGTAGTCGGTGTATTACAAATACCAAATAAGGGTTTATTTTACCAATGGTATCTTGACTTTCCATATATTTCATTTTGATACCAGATTTTTATTTTTTTTCTTTTTAATTACTGAAGTTCTATTTTTGTTATAGGTTAAAATAACTTGAACATATCCGATCAAATTTAGCATACATGGTAGTTGGAATATGCATGTTCTTAGTATATTCACCACGTAAGCATCTCACTAAGCAGCTAATTATCTTGTGGGTCATAGAAAATAAAATTACTAATTATTAGGATTTTTACATTTTCAATTTTATTTTATTTAGTAATTTTGTTTTGTAGGGCCCATAAGATGATTAAACTGCTTAATGGGATGCTTACGGGTGAACATACTAAGAATATGCTTATTCCGGCTGCCATGTATGTTAAATTTGATCGGATATGTTCGAGTTACTTTAACTTGAAATAAAAAGAGAATCAGTAACTAAAAAGAAAAAATTAAAAATCTGGTGCCAAAATGAAACATATGGAAAAGTTAAGGTACCATTGGTGCAATAAACCCGACCAAATAATATCCTTTTGTATGCAAACGTACTATATGGACAAGTGAAGGTGGTCTTCCTTTAATCCTTTAAAGCTAAAGGGAGAAGATTATTATTCTTAAAGGTTGTTTGAGGAGGAAGAGCCACTTAAAACCATGACCAAATCATCTTCTAGTTCAAACCCATATGTTATCTGTGATTATAAATGTGCACCTACTAAATCCACCTCTGTAACTATATCACCCCCTATAAAAAAAATCCACTACAAATAAGACTAACTATCTTTATGAGTTTACCTACCTTCCTGAAGACCAGAAAATAAAAGAATTTAAAGCTCCTCTTCTTAACTCTTATGATGCCTTTTCAAAATCCCAAACAAACTAGAAACAATCTTTAGAGCCCTTATAAAGAAACATTCTTCATCCATCAAAGAATATGTTCAAGACTCTAACTTTGACCAACATCACATACCTGCCTCACAAACTGAATAATTTATGACCCTAGAAATTCCACCTGAGTTTCTAAGAACTTGGCTGAGCCAAGGATACACCCATATCCATTTTGGAGCAATAAGGTTGGGTCTTACTTATCATGGTAGGCAAGGTTTGCCTGTTTTCTCAAAAATTGCTTTGCTTGATTCCAAATAGTATTGCCATGTTTTCATTAGAACCGTTGAAACCTCTCTAAATGCTGGATCGGTGTTTTTCACCCTCTTTCCAAACTACAACCTAGCCCTGTTAGACCCATATGCTTTATCAGCTTTAAAACTTCAAATCCAAATCCTTGGTGCTAAACAAACTGCTGAATCTATAGCAAAAACCCTTTATTACCAGATTGTCTTTCGACTTCAGAATCATGCCATTAACCTATCTCTACCATCTGTTCATGATGATGCTCTCTTTGTCAGAGCAGACTCTCATAATCCCCAAATGTGTATCCATATCCCAAAGCAAATTTCTAGGGATGAATTGTTAAATTTATTCCCAGAAAAAGGGATCATAAATTATGAGAAATTGCATGAATCAGTAGAGCCTATTCAAAGTTCTGATTTTGTTTTCACAAAAAAGCCAGATGGCTCTGTTGAAATAATTTTCAAAAAAAAGACAAGAAGCACCAACAATATTCAACACTCAGTTCATATTTTCACCTTTTTCTTCATTAATTAATGAAAGAGTGCCTGTGACCCACTTTGATGGTGATGGTAGGCTAATTTATGCTTTTAAGTGTAATGGTCACTATTACTTTGATATTTGTGATTGTGATGATTGTTGTATTTCAGATGATGATAAGGAAGAAAACAAGAAGAAGAAAAAGAAGTCAACTAAGAAGTGCAATGAAAGGGAATTTAGAAAAAGATAAGAAGATAGAGATTCGTGGGTGAATACTTTAAGACAACCTTTAATAAAGTATGATTATGTGGCATCATACTCTCATCCAACCTGGTATCAACAATTGAAACCACTAAACACTGAACCTTGTAAGCCTAAACCAAAGCCCTTTTCATCAAAACCAAAACTAACACCTCTACCCTGTTATAAATAAGCTCTTAAATGGGTAAAAAATGAAAAGGCCATTTCTTCAATCTTACTTCTTGAACTGCCCTTACAACCAGCTACTGTCTCTAAATCTGTATGTTTCAACCTGCATATTTCCTTCCTTTGATTTTAGAAGCTGATAACCATAAAACCTCTCAACCCTTTATTCTAAACTCTAATATTGTAGATCCCAATAGTAGACCATGAAGAACTACTCCTACTGAAGCAGTCCTGAATTGGTAGACTTACAATGCTTATGCCTAAAATTAGAAGCTGCAAAAGGTTGGTAATGTAGAAAGGTAGGTGAAGCAAACTGACAATTGACTCTTAAACTTTAAAAAAGAAATGAAAGCAATCCATGAAGAGCTGATTAAATAGACAAAAATGAAGTACCAAGAATTGTTACAAATAATTAGTAACAAAGGCAAAATAATAAGCATTCAGATGAAAGAAATTGAAATTCAAAAGCTGAAAGATCAGATTAATGAATTGGAACGAGATTTGAGTAAAAAGAAGGATTCCCAGCCACAGTCTTCTCCAAAGCTGTTTTCTCCATATCCAACGGGATTCCTATACAATCCATTTCCTATGCCAAATTACTCAAATCAACCATTATTCTCTAATGTTTCTTCTTCCTTAAATATCCCTCTTGAATTTCAAGGATTTAATCCACCAAGTCCTTCCACTGAAACCACTAGAAAAAAATGGAAAACAGCTCATTTTCCTCAGCTAGAAATGCCCAAAAAGTCATCTTCAGAAAGGTTGTAGCTCTCATCCTTTTCTACTGAATCAATTGAAGCAGATAAACCTTCAATGATGATGATGAATCCAATTTCCTCATTTTCAAAAAAATGTGTAGTCAATGCAATGCCCAACTTTATTATTGATTCTACAGCAGAAGATTTCTCAACAGTAAGTCTATCTGATGAAACTGATTCTGATGAAAGAAATTCCTTTGAAGATGAAGGAGAGTTTCCTTTTTAATTAATGGCTGATACACAGACACCCCGAACTAGGAGTCCACCTCCACATGTGGAAGAGCCAGTTGATCTAACTGAAAACATGAGTGCTAGTGATTCTGAAACTCAGCACAATAATGGTCATCCGAAGTCTTCGGCTACTGGAAATTATTTTACTCTAGATGATATTCCTCCTCCATAATACATAAAAAGATTCTTAGAGTTTAGAGCTTGGATAAACAGTCAAATGCTTCTTTCAAGAGTTGAATTGAGAAATGTGCTTAAGAAATTCCTTGCCAGGATGGTGGGAAAACTCTCAAATTGGTATATTGCACTTAATGTTTATTCGAAAGCCTAGTTAGTTAGAGTACAGTTTGTTGAAGAATTCTTAGGACTCTTGCATTATAAGTTCCTAGGAAAATAGGATGATGATTTGGAGATTGCTAGAAAGGAGTTCTATTAAATGAAATGTTACTCTTTGAAGAAGAAAGATATGGATAAGCATTTTCAAAACATGTTCGCAAAATTTTATCAATTAGGCGGAATATTAAATCCAGATTTAAAGCAAGCCTTTATGGCTTCCATTCCTAAGATTTTATCCACCAAGATGTTTACTATTCTCCAACAGATGAATCAGAAGGTTTGAGATATTCCCTTAGGATATCTATACCAGGTTATGATTCAGGCTCATTCTCAGCTTTGTGAACAGAGAAAAATTATCAAGATATACCTGGGAAGTAAGAAGAATCCTTTGGGAAAATTATCTTGTGAGAGGCCTGATTTGTGGAAAAAAAGGACATTTTGTAAAAAATTATCCTTCAAAGAAAAAAAAGGCAGAAAAAATGATTCAACCCATTCGGCAAATCACAACAGTTGATTTAGAGAATGTTGATATTGAGTCACTCTTTTTTGAAGAAGATGAGCATTCACTGAAAAGCATTTTTGCAGTTGGTCATGATATAGATTTAGAAACATCTGACTCTGATGAAGAAGCACTACTATATCCTCAATAATTTTTAATTGACAATGTTATAGCATTAGCTCACGGTAACCATCTAGTCCCGTTAGTCCCTATCCAAATTTATCTAACCAACTATTCCAAACCCATAAGACTCAGCCTTTATAGACACTGGAGCCAAAACAACCATCCTCAAACCAAAAGCTCTTCCGAAAGAATATTAAAAGGAACATTCAAAATATTTTTATGCTGTAAATGGAGAACTTTTTAAAGCCACTTATAGAACCAGACAACCCATAAAAATCTAATTCTTTCCAAGATGTCATGTATGGACAAATGTTCTTGGATTACCTTTACTTGGTAAAGATAATGTTCTTAGATTTAATGTCTATTGGAAGGTAAAAGATTTGCGAATCTTTCCAAATGGACTCAGATTTAAGAAATATTATCAACCTTTCACCACAAAACCTTTAGTTCTCACCATAGACTAAACATTATCCCTAACAGACTTTAAACTTATCCATGAATTTTTATTGCAAAAATGCAGTGCAGATTCACATAATCAATTCTTAAAGAAATGCTCTTCACTTTTATGGAAAAATTCAGAGTTCTTTATTTCATTACCTTTTAAGCAAAATGAAGATATAAATCCTACTAATGCAACTCATCCAAGAATGACTCCTACAGACTTGAAAATGGCTATTGAAGAATCTATGCAGTTGAAAAGTCAAGGTTTAATTGAACTAACAAAATCAAAGTGGGCTTGTCAAGCATTTTACGTGAACAAGCATTCTGAATAAGTTAGAAGGAAATAAAGGTCGGTGATTGATTATCACCCCTTAAATTTCTTTTTAAGGGATAATAAATTTCCTCTGCTTAAGATATCTTCACTATTCACCTTTTTGGCAGAGCAAAAATCTTTTCGAAATTTAACTTGAAGGCGGGATTTTGGCAGCTTGGAATAAAGGAAGAAGATAGATACAAAACATCATTTTATATTCTTAATCATCATTATCAGTGGACTGTGTGCCATTCGAATTGAAAGTGGCTCCCTCACTTTTCCAAAAGGCCATAATTAAAATATATAAGCTTATACTATATAGTGCTCTGGTGTACATTGATGATATCCTACTCTTTTCCCTGAATGAAAAAAGCCATGAAACTCTGCTCTGACAATTTGCAGACCTTAAAGCAGTACGAAGTCATGCTATCTCCAATAAAAATGCATATCAGAAAAGAAAAAATCGAGTTTTGGGGAATGCAGTTCAAAGATGGGAGCTACTAACCTGGTCCACATATTGCATCTTAATTATAGAAATTTCCTGAAGATAATTTATTTGTCAAGCAGATCAGATAGTTTCTTGGAATTCTCAATTATCTCAGAGATTTCATTCTATTTTTGATTAACAAGACAGCACCATTAAGAGTACTCTTAAAGAAAAATACTCCACCATGGTTAGAAGAACAGACAAGAGCAGTTGTCCAACTCAAGAAAGACTCTTATAATCTTCCAGTCCTACAAATTCCATCGAAAGGAAAATGAATCCTTTAAACAGATGCTTAATCCTTTAAAATGAATCCTTTGGGGAGCAATTCTCCTTAAAGAATATGATCAAAAGCAGAGAAGAATTTATGCTTATGCAAGTGGAAAATTTTCTGAAGGAGAATGTCATTACCATTCCACATTCAAAGAAATTTTGGCAGTAAAATATGGGATAAAGAAGTTTGAATTCCATCTGGTGGGATACCATTTTACAGTCGTTATGGACTGCTCTTCTTTTCCTAAAATGCTTGAATTTAAGGCAATGACTCTCCCATATCCTCAGCTTTTACGATGAAAAGATTGGTTCAGTAAATATGATTTTGCAGTAGAACATATCAAAGGAGAAGATAATCTCATTCCTGATCTTTTGAGTAGACCATCAGTCTTATATGCTACAGAAAATCCCTTCCAAAAAAAATGGACTAATACACAAATAGACCCTTCAACTTGTGACACAAGATCAAATAAGTCCAATTTAAACTTTTTTAACAAATAGGACCAATACTTCTATTTAAAGGCCAAATAAATCCAAAATGTTGTTAAATCAAGCGCGTGTAATACACTTCTCAAACACAGAGAGTAAGATAATTATTTTATTAATATTTTCAGAAGAGATGGCTCAGTTCTGTTAGCTTCTCCATTTTTTGTCTTGTTGAGGCTATACCTTTTTTATCTACTTGTCTCTATATCTTTTCTCTACGCAAGAACCAGCACTCTTGTGAGTTGAAAAATGACACAATTCTTCATTTGAAGGGACAAAGCTGCATGCCCATATGAATTGCTTTATCCTTTTTTATGGTAAAAGGATAGAAATCAAGTATACAAATCAAAGATATTTTATGTGCTGAAAATGTAAATTATATTGAAGAAGATAATATGCATGCGTTGATGGGCAATTAATTCTTATGGAGGAAATAAATTTGACGCAGATGATTGTTTAGCAAAAGGATAGTGTGTAGTCTACAGTACACAAGTGTAAAGACAAAAGCCATTTATAGAAGAAAAAGATGTACCATGGAAACAACAAAAGAAATGAAAAGAAAAAAAATCTTAATTATAAGCACATAATTATTTGTGTTAACTTTTCCTCCACCCATGTAGGTTCAAAAAAGAAGCTCGAATCAGCAATATACTCTGGTTTTGGCTCTTCATCTTCAAAATTTTCCTCAAAACCAAAATGCCCAATATGAGTGCTAGAATAACCCTCATTGTACTCTTGTTTTGGCCTTTTTCCTCTACGAATGTCCTCCAAGTTTAGGTTTGTTGATATTGTGATAGGGCCATAATCCTCCATCTTTTTACAACCATCATAGTGATGTCTTTGGTCATTTCCACAAGCCCTTAAAATATGTAATGAATTCATTCCAGAATATTTTGAAAATATTGCACAGGATCAAAAAGAGGTTTCAGTACAAGCAAACAATTAACAGTTGTTCATTTTTTGTACCCAGCAAAACAAATATATAAAATTTTCAATAACAAATTTTCAACAGAATATGAACTTTCAAGTTTTGAATCTGAGACCACAAATCCAGTTGGGACTGAAGTTGTATCCGCCAAGATCACATCTTTCTCCTCAATTTCATTACTTCTAACTATAATCCAATCCTCTTCCAAACACTAATTGGGTACTTCTGCAACCAAAGAAGAACTGCAAATAATCAACTTCTATAACTGTGCACCCTACAGCCCATATATCAGCTACAAATCCTTGTTCTTCTCCTTTTGTCATCTCTGGTGACATGAACGCCGGTGTTACCTTCATGCCCTACATCATCTTCTTCTTTTGATTTTGAGTATTGATCTAATAGTAGAGATTGATATTTTTTTTTTAAAAAAAAAAGAAAAGAAAAGAAAGATTTTAGGTGATGGTGGGCAGGGCTTGGGGATGATGGGTGTTCAATCGTTAGGCTTAGGGATGATGATAGTGATGTTAATGAAGCAGTAGAGATGACGATGATTAAAGTGATTAGGGTTATATAAGAATTTGATTTTGCTAAAAGATAAAAAATGATTATTTAATAAAATAAAGAAATTTAATATTATTTTAGTCGATTTATTTGGGGTATAATACACACGCCTAATTCATTATAAAAGCAGATTTATATGGTTTTAAATAAAATTTTTGGATCTATTTGTAGAAAAAGTTTAAATTGGGCTTATTTGGTCCCGTGTAACAAGTTGGAGGACCCATTTGTGTATTAGTCCAAAAAAAATCCTTCCCATGATCTTTATGTTTCAGTCGGCAAACAATTTCCTTGCAGAAGGAATTCCACCAGAACTTTCACCATAAATTTCTTTAACCACCCTTACAAAGATTGCCTCAGAATAGATTTTCAAATACCAGTCTTGTTTGATAAGAAACCATGGTCCAACTTTCTTTGAAAAATTAGGATTTCACCCTAAGTACCCATTTACTTGTGTTTTCAACTTCCTTGAGTAGAGTCCTGATGAAGAATTTTATTGGCCGAAAGAATTATTAATTCTGTTTTGGTATTTATGTCATTTGTACTGGATAGGCTTTGACTTACAACCATTAAAACTTGCAACGTATCTCCGACTGATAGAAGAAAGACAAAGATCAAATCCACAATTAGTAACCTTTTTGAGATGGTTCTAGGAACTTCCAAGGTGGAAATCATGGCTAACAAATGAGGCCTACACTCAACAAGTCTCTTCAGCGGAAGGATGTCATTCTATAGTAATCTTTCATAGACCATTCTTAAAGATCAGAGATGAATTTAAAACTGTTCCTTGCTTCAACATTTATGGGACATACAGGTTTTCAATGCTTCACCATATAATCTCTGATGTTAATAATCCATCTCCTTGGAGAGAATTTCAAAGATTCATGTTTTAGAAAAATGGAATTATTCCTAAGGAAATTTGGCCAAAGATAAATGAAGATTCGCTATGGGAAACCTATTCATCTGATTATGGGAAAGGACTCCTTATAGATAAAGAGTTTTGGATGAAAGCCCAAAGTCCAAGAGCAAGTTCTAGCTTAGCCCAAGGCCCGATCCAAGAAAAGATTAAGGAAGAGCAAGATTTTCTAAAGCCATGGACAATTGTTGATTCAAGAAGACCCTTTGCAAGATATTCCCAAGATCCTGACTCTAATAGCAGCTACAGTGGAGATAAAGGAAATCTGTCACCAAGTCACGAGCCCATAAAAAAGTAGACTAGTCATAGTCTTCTTTTATTAGTGACCTGTCATATTCAAAAGTGTCTTTAAATATAAAGCAGAATATTGTTGTACTAGTTCACATGGGTTATTTTTAACTTTGTCGGACAAAATAATTATCTAATAATGTTTGTAATAGTTCTAACAAGGTGTCATGTTCATAGTCAGCTGTAATCTTTATTATCTATCTTTGATTGGCTAATTGCTGATCAGGCTATATGTTGTAATAGTGCTCCTCATCACTATAAAAGGAAGTTACTACTTTGTTAAGAAGGCATAGAGCCTTTCACAGACACTGCTTGAGAAATAAAAGCTATGAGTTTCTAAATTTCACCTTTTCTTTCTCTAAAGGTTTGTTTTTGAGAATAATGATCTTATCTCCATCTGGTTATTAAAAAGTATGCTCTGTACTCGCCTCATTTGAGGATCTTGTACAATAGAAATTTAATAACAGAAAATTATCTTGTTTAATTACCAACTTCATGAAGATTATAAGTTTTGTTATATAGTTTCTGGTAAAGCATGAAAAGGGAACATGCTTAACTGGCCGGAAATTGATTGTTGTGTGTTATAAGTACGGCTTATGCTAGTCCATGATATGCTTTATCTTTAATTATATTCCAAAAGCTTATAGTCTTAATGGAGCTTGTTCATGGCTCGTGAAGCTCGTGAACAAGCTCAAAAAGAAGTTTGCCAACTCGTAATTTTAATGTTTTATAATTTAATTTTAGATATATAATATATACATTCTTATTGTAAAAAATTATTCTACAAAATATATTATTAGAATAAAATCATAATTTTTATTAAATATATTATAATTTATTTAGTAAATAATTATTTTTGATTTTTAATGTATAATTTTAATTAATAGTTTTTATTTTTTAAAATTTCTTTAGGCTCATTTAAGCTTGTGAACAACTTGTGAAACCAAGTGGCATAGCGAGCTCAGCTCGATTATAAATAAACTAAGGACGAACTAGTGAAATCTCAACTCAGCTCGATTACACCCCTAACGATAGTGATCTAATTATATCCTAAGTAACCATCTAAGAAACAATGAAATGAATGACTTGAAGTCCTTTCCAACATCTAATCAATAAAGAAAGTGGAAAGTGATCTTTCCATGTAGCAACATTCAGTGTTCTATAATCGATGCAAACCCTCTAACCACTAACGTGTCAATGGCTCAATGTGGCATCTGATGACGTGGCAATGGCTCAATGGCGCATCTGATATTCTTGAATGTGGCAAAGATGACTAACATGCCATCAAACCGATTTAAGGAGATGTATCAAGTGATTGACACACCATCCACTTCTGTCAGTTTTGATGAACTAGGACTAACGCAAATTTTTTATAAAGTTTATGAACTCAATTGAAAAATCTCTATATTATAGGATTTAATTGAAATTTTTATATATCTTTTAGGTTTGACAGTGTCATTATCCTTAACTATTACTACTTGGGTTAAATATTTTGATGGTCACCAAACTTTGCACTAATTTCATTTTAGATAACTAAACTTTAATTTAAGTATTATTGACATATTATCTGGTGGTGTTTTTCTAATGTGGCTGCAGAACTTGTAATATTCAAAGAATATTCGCCACATCAGCATACAAGTCAATTGCCAACTCATATTGGTCATTAAAATGAAATCAATTGAAATTTAGTATCCAAAATGAAATAAGTGCAAAATTTGATTACCACCAATATATTTAATCCATCAATTAATCTTGTGAAGAAATTTATTTGACCTATATTAAAAAAAAATCCATATGTAATTACTAAAAATAATAAAAATATTACTTTACAATTTTTATGAATAAATAAGTTATTTTAAAATAAAATTAAAATAATTTAAACAAAAAATAAAAATATTCTAATATTTATAAAATAACAAAGATTTAGATTGTGAAAATAATAAATTTATGAAATATTATAGATTCTACACTGAAAATTGTAAAAATTTAAAATTCATAATCAACTTGGTGATTGTGCAATTGTAAATTTTATTTTAATTTTAAATCGACATTATTGAAGACTATAAATAATGTAATGTATTTTTAGAAATTTAAAATTTATAATTAAATAATCAACAAAAATTAATTAAGAAAATGTAATGTTTTTAATTTTGAATTAATATTATTTATAAATAAAATATTTTTAAATTAAAATTAAAATAGGCGAATATTAAAAAATCATATTGATAGTTTAAAACTCAAATTAACTATTATAGATAAGAATATTTTCAAATTTGTACTTTTTTTAATATAGGTAAAATAAATTTCTTAACAAGTTTAATTAATGGGTTAAATATATTGGGGATCACTAAATTTTGCACGTATTTTTATTTTGGGTATTAAACTCTAATTGGTTTCATTTCAATCACCAATTTGAGTTGGCATTTGACTTGTATGCTGATGTAGCAAATATTCTTTGAATATTTTAAGTCTGGCTGCTATATCAGTAAAATGCTACCAGGTGACCAGTTGATGATACCTAAATTAAAATTTAGTTACCAAAAAGAAACCAATTGAAGTTTAATACCCAACGTAAAATTAATGTAGAGCTGGATGGCCACAAAAATATTTAATCCAATACTGTCTAATTGTTTTTCTTTTGCTTTGTACTTGTATTTATTTATAATTTATTTAGAATTGAAATAAAATAAGAAGGGATAAGGTACATTTTCGCCCCTAAAGTATACCCTAAGGCACACTTAAGCACTTGAACTAAATTTTGGCTCACTTAAAATCAAAAATCAACTTTTATTGATCTTCAGGCCCTTCTTTTAACGGTATCAATTCCATCTCCTGTATCACAGTTATATTGCCCTTAAAGTTAGGCCACATATGCAACAAAAACCTCTTCTTTTTTCCTTTCCATCTCCTTCATTCGACAGTATCACCGTCATCACCCCCTTCTTCATCTTCTGCTTCTTATTCAATCTTTATCAATAAATAAATAACATGAAAATCGTCGTCTCTCCTCTCCTCTTCCTTCTCCTTCTCCGCCGAACAAGATGGACTGGGAAGCACTTGATTTGAAAATCAAGAACTGGTTGGAAGCAGTAAAGATCTCCATGAGAACACTTTTCACGGGTGAAAGAATTCTCTGCGACCATGTTTTTGTAGCCTCCAATTCCATCAGAGAATCCTGCTTCTCCAAAATATCTAAAGAATGAGCTCTACACCTCTTTGGATACCCTAAACTCGTAGTCAAATATAAGAAATCACCACCGGAGAAGATGTTTCGCGTACTGGACATGTACACAGAAATATCAGGAAATTGGATGAAAATCAAATCAATCTTCTCCTTTGAATCAATTTCAGCAATCATATCACAGCTCTTTTTTTTTTGTTAATCTTCTTCTTCTTCAAATCGATAACTTTTTTTTTGGCCATATCTTACAAGCATGGTTATGAGTTAACTGATGATTTTGATGATGTTAATCATCATCAATAAGATACAAGTAAAAGTACTGAAAAATATGTTCTTGCTTATGCCATTTTTGCATCTCTAAACTCTGTTCTTCTTGGCTATGGTAAAAGACCTTTTCTTTTACTTTTTCTTCAACAAGTAATTCAAATTATAATTATCGGCATTGCTGCTGCTGTTGCTGTTTGTGTCTTTGTTTTTGGTTTGGAACTGTGGAAGTTACTTTGGATTAATACTTTTGGTTAATAACTGAGCATGCAAAACTAAATTGGTTGGATCTGTTATTCTTTTTATGTACATCAATTACAATATTCTTTTCTTTTTTCAATTGATTTTTTATGTATAAAGGTCTTACGAATAGTCTAATACATTTAATCTTATTTTAAGCCTCATTTTTCTCTGTTTTAGTTTTGATGAACGAGTTGTATAGCATTTGCTTAAAGAATTTATAATATGCAGATGTAGGTGTGATTCAGTGATAATCCTCCTCTCTTGCTTATTATTGAACAGCATCACAAAGACAATTGAGTTCATATGATTATGCATACAGCTCAATTTATCTCTTACAACATGACAGTATTTATTGTAAAATCTCTGGTTGATTGCATCTATACGGTAATTTAATGTTTATATTGATTGCATTTTTCAAATAACAAGTTAATTTTTGTTGGTCTAAGAGATAATCACACTGTCATATAGCTGAGATTCATATGTCTATCAAATATGATGTGCTTATGAATGTCAATTTTGGACGTAACCCATATATCACTTTATAACTGCTTGGAGGTCTATTTACATCAATTTACAGTTTTATTTTATCACTCACTTGGGGTTCCATCAATGGACAATATGATGCAGTTGGCAGTGTCTATTTTCTAAATTTTAGAGGAAGAACATCTGATGTTCTTCTTCTTCATTGCAGTTGCACTTTTCATAATCCTCGAGTCACCAAGGTGGTTGGTCATGCAAAACTGAGTTGAAGAAGCAAGATTAGTTTTGTTGAAAATAAATGATAATGATAGAGAGGTTGAGGAGAGACTTGAAGAAATACAAAAAGCTGCTGGAAATGCTAATGAAGATAAGTATGAAGAGAAAGTTGTGTGGCATCAAATGCTAAGCCCTTCTCCTGCACTTCGAGGAATGTTGGTTATTGGTTTTGGAATTTAGTGCTTCCAACAGATCACAAGAATAGATGCTACTATTTATTACAGCCCTGACATATTCCAAGGAGCTGGGATTAAGGAGATGGGTTTGATGAAGTTAGGCTAAGAGTGATTGTACGGTGTGTAGGTGATGGTGAAAGTGCAGACCCAAAAGTTATCGATTTGAATGGCAAAAAAAAAAGAGTTATCGATTTGAAGAAGAAGAAGAAGAAGAAGTAGAGGAGGAGCGGGGAGCATATGGGTTTAACATTTTGTAAGGGTGGTGTGGCAATTTTATGCCCACTAATTGTAGATTTAACCCCTCTATTAACAGAGGGGCATAAATATCAATAAAAGTTGATTTTTGAGTTTAAGTGAGCCAAAATTTAGTTCAGGTGCTTAAGTGCACATCGGGGTATACTTTAGGGGCCAAAATGTACCTTATCCCATTAAAGAATAAAGATAATCTAAGCATCATAAATATCAATAAAAATGAGAAGATCAATAATCAAATAATAGAGATGAATAAAGATACAATCTTTATACGAATAATGCACTAAAGATGTAAGTCTTATGAGAAAAGTCGCAACTTTAGTAAAAATACTAGAATTAAGTTGGAATGATAAAAATAGTGAAAATATAAGTTCCATGAGAGAAAGGGTGCTAAAAATGTGAATTTTAATGCTAAACTAAAAAAAAATGCAAATTTTACATTGAAAACATATTAAAGATGCGAACTTTATGATAAAAGTGCAATGCTAGATGCTAAAGTGGGAACTTTGTATTCTCTGCACATGTGGATAATAACTCACACACATGAAGCCCACTTAAAATGCACAAAATTAATAAATTAATGAAAAAGATGCGAGCTTTACAATGAAATATGCCAAAACTGCAAGCTTTATCTGGGGTAAAAATGCAATTTTTATGCTAAAATTACAGTTTTTATAGTAAAATGCAACTTTAAAATCCAGGCGCATGCAGAAAAAATTCATCAAAGCACAATAAAGCACCGATTCAATCAAAATTATTGCAGAGCATGCAAAATGGCTAAATTTCACCGCACAAGATTAAAAGAATTCCAACACTATTATCAAGATTACACTAGCTCACAATTATAAAAATAAAAAGAAAATAATGACTAGAAATAAAGAATGCAATGCTATAAAAGAAACATGTAGAATGTAATGGGATCCTAATAATACTTTACTAGACTTATTTTGAAAAGATGGGAAGTGATTTTTGCTTTGAAATAGTTTAAAACAAGTTATCCTCGTCATTTCAAGGCAAAAAATTGATATAAAAATGCAAACCTTATACCTCTTGTAGCAAATTTTAACTAAGATAAGGATGAGTTTGGTGTAAAAAAGGTCTAAAATCCTAAAGAATGAAAAAGGAGTGGTTTAAAGTCTAGATGGGTATCTCGAGTCTTTAACCTGACAAAGTAACAACATAGGTGTAAAAAAGGCCAACCCAAAATATAAAAATGAAGGGGTATTTATAGGCAAGCACTTTGTCGAGGCAACCCATGTGCGTGGGTAATCCTTGCTCAATGATGGATATGCCTCTTTGAGGTCGTGGAGCCACTTTGAATCTCCTCAGATTGTTTAGGCACATGGATGAGGTCAAAGTTTTCACCTTTGGGGTGTTTGAGGTACAAAAAGGGTTGTTTTAAAGCGCTAAAGGGGGCATTAATGTGAACCTTGCATCTTTTGCACTGAAAAGATTTCATTATAGGACCATATTAAGGGAATGTTAGATTTTGGGGTATAACACTATGGTTTTGAATTTATTGGTTTCAATCTAATTATATTGTTCTGTACCTCCTTCCTATTTACTTTACTTGGGGCACTATACACAAAAGTGACATAGATCCATATTGGTTTAAATTTCAATACATGAAATGTACAAAATTAGCAAAATGGCTAAGAATTTAAACTTGATATTCTTTCCACCCTAGTGCTAATCCATATTATTAATCTTTTGCTGAAAGCGTTTACTTTATTGTTCCGTATAGTCTCTGATTTCTTTTTTTAACCAAAAATCAAAATTTAGGTTGTGAGCATGACAAAGTTCATAAATATTTTTAAACCATTAAGGACTATCCAAATCCTTAATAGTTTCATGCTACAAGACTGATGGCTCCTTGATGGCTTTAGGTAAGCCATTACTTAATAAGGAGTTGCATTGCTTGTCTTTTCTATGATCGTATTCTCATTTGATAAAATGGTCATTGCTTCCTTATTAAAAATCTTGATTTTGTTCTTTTTCTTTATTCTCACTCTAGCCATTTGTTTTATTTCTTTTCTTTACCACTAAAATAATTCTTTATTTTTAGTCCTATTTGTTCTTTGGTAAGCCTGGACTCTTCTAGTTTTGAATAGCCTTAATCTAAATATAAAGAATAGGTATGGGCTAACTGATCCCTACTTATGAACCTTCACTTGTAAAAACTTGATGTTGTTTTTTACCTTTTTTTCTCTACCATACAAAAGTGATACCAATGCATCAAATAGGTTGACTTTTGCTACTATTAAATGAGCTTTGTTTATTACAGATTCCTTATCCTCCATCTTTACTTCATAAAACATTTTCCTTTTCTACCAGTCTAAAAGATAGTGTTCAAATATTCTCTTATTAAGTTGTAACCTATATCTTGTTGTAAATATGTTATCCTCAAAGCCCACTTGTACATCCATAACAGTATGGGCCTCTTATACTAAGCCTTCATTAAAATCCAACCTTAGTCTACTAGGAGGATTCTAGACCCTTACATTTTTTACTAAAGTATTTGGTGGTGCATTAATGAATAAGATCCTTACCCATTTTAAGCCTTTAAATTTTTTATTCCTTTTGCTGTTATGTAAGAACTAATAAAATCTTCCAAAAAAAGAAAACTAATAAATGAATAGATAATTATCCTTTCATATGCCTATTCTTATTGCATGCTTGCACCAAAGGGTACTAATTATTCATAACTTCTTCGAACATGAGACTTTTGACTTTAACTATTACACCTTCATCTCCAAGAATTCAAACTACCTTCATTCCAAAATAAACTCTAGAGGAATAGGCTATAATCTTTTTTTCTTTGTTAAAGGATGCTAATAAATACTTTTGAGAAGATTTACTTTGGAAAGATGGAACATATAATCTAAAAGAAATAATATATCATCCATGCACCAAACTTAGGCATATTAAGATCATAAGTGTAATATCATCACTTTTGATAATTTAATATGATCTAATAACATAACCTAAACACCTATTATAAAAACAAAATCAGTAAGTCCTTCATATTTTATCTCGTACCATTTAAATTCATTATCAAATTTTTTATTCCAAAATCTAGTTGGAAGAGGCTTATTAACATCCACTAATACCTTCAATCTAAAATGAGCATCCATATGTGAAATTAACTTCCAATAGACTAATAAAAAACATGCATATTCTTTCTACATTTCCTTTGCCATTTGACTTGGAGGAATACTAAAGACCTAGATCCAGAATGGAGATTTGAAAAAATTTATTTGTTCAACAGATGAATGACATAGGCATGAAGTTTCTAATGAAGCTTTAATATTAATAATACTGATATATTTTTGAGAAAGAACTAACCTTGCTGAGCTTAAACCTATAGTTGATTAAGTTAGATAAGAGGTTCATTGTAATTTAACCTTTTTGTCCTAGAAATAAGATTCAAAGTCTCCATGAGTAGTCTAAGTGGTAAAAGATGTGGACATTCAGATGTGAAGAGTAGGGTTCGAACCCCTGTCCCCCTTGCTCTCTCCCTTGTGGTGAGGAATTAAACCACTTCAACCAACCAAAAAAAAAAAAGATTTAAAAGATTTTGATCTCTATCCATAACAAAAAAGATTTTTCAACAGAAAAGGTGAAACAAGTTTATAATAAGTTAATAGTAAGAGTAGAGAGAGCTTGTATAATAAAAATGATAAATCTAAAACCACCAAACAAATTCTCTTAATTGAGAAATTCTTTTCATCTTCAAGATAATTAAAGCAAATAGGTTCATTAGGTAATTAATGCCAATCATATATTTCACCTATTTTAATAACCATCTTAGGACAATATAGAGACCCAATTCCTAGAGGAAAGCTAAAGGTCTGTTTAGTTTGGAAAACAATGCTTATTTTCCAGAAAATTGTTTCCAAGAAAACTAGAAAATTATATTTATTATTTACTTGTGATATTTTCTAATTTAAAAATTGAAAAACTATTTTCTAAATTTTTCAAATTATAAAAGGCTTTAGAAAACTAATAAAAAGATGTTTTTCAAGTTTTTCAATTAATATTTTGACATTACTATGACCTCCTCAACCACCACGATCTTCGTTACCACTACCATAAGCTTCGCCACCACTACCACCACTAGCCCCTACCTCCACCACCATCATAACCTCTAACACCACCACCACCACTTCAGCCTCCTAATATAGTGGTTGTGCCACCACCACTCCACTATAACTTCTACTATCTCTATCACCATAGCGTTCGCTACCAACACCACCATCACCACTACCTCCACCACCACCATAACCTCCGCCACCTCCACCATCACCATCATAATCTCTTAACATATTGGCTACAACATCATCACCATTATTATAACCTCTAGTACTTCCCCACTACCATAACCTCCGCTACTTCCACTACCACCACTATACTTCTGCTACCTCGACCATAGCCTCCTGAGATAGTGGCTACACTACCATTACGACCACCGCCACTACCACCACAGCCTCTTGACATAATGGATGCAACACCACCACCACCATAACATTCGCTACCAATACCACCCCTACAACCTCCACTACCTCCACCACCACCATAATCTTCGCTACCTCCACCATCACCATAGTTGTCTCACAACTTCAAATTGAAATTAATTAAAGTGAATGATTTAAAATTTTTATAAAATAAATAAATTTAATATTAAATAATATCATACGTGATAAGGCACTCAACATCTCTTTTTTATATTTGTTATATTAGTTACAATTGCTAATGTTGTATTTTATAGCCATCATTTGTATTGTTTATATATCATTAGTGTAATTCATTACTTCAATATATCAAATACCAATATTTCAGCTCTAAGCTTCATATGGTATCAGAGCACCATGGCGAATAATAACACTCAACTTGGTCCTTCAAACCCTCTTTCATCTCCTTTTATAACTACTCATTCTTTCTCAATCAAATTCAACAATAAGAATTATTTGGCTTGGAAAACTCAATTTTTGCCATTGTTGAACTATCAAAAACTCATGGGATTTGTAGATGGCACACAACCCCCTCCATCGAAAACCATTCTTAACACTGCTAATCCTCCTATTGAAATTCCAAATCCCGCCTTTGTCACTTGGTTTCAATGAGATCAAATGTTACTCTCCTAGATTCTTTCCTCTCTAACCAAGGAGGTTTTTCCTATATTATTGGTATCAAATCTTCTCAAGATGCTCAGACAGCCCTAGCAAATTCTTTTGGCTCTATTTCACAAAACAAACAACTTCAATTTGAATATTGAATTGTAAGAATTAAAGAAAAATGATATGTCCAACGATACAAGTCTCTCTCTGATAAACTCTCTGCTACTGGCCGAACAATGACACCAACTGAATTTAATGCTATCATATACCGCAATATTAGCACTAAGTATCATAGCATTATTACTGCTTAACCTCATACCTGAACCCATATCATTTAATGAACTTCATAGTCAGCTGCTTGCTCATGAAATCCTTCTCAATAGCTCTCATGAACCACCATTGGCTAATATATCATATACCAATCCATTACCCTCTCATTGCTAATCACCCATGCCACCTCTATTACCCTCTCCGACCTCCTCTCAAAATCATCAGTGCATGCTAAATTTATGGCTTGAATAACCATACAGTCGATAAGTGTAGGCGGTATACATCTTTAGTTCAACAACGCTCTTTCACTCCACGAGCTAATCTTGCTTACTCTAGTCCTCATTCTCATCACTACCACCCTAATCATACACCTACTCCCTAGGTTGCAGACACTGGTGCCAATGCTCATATCATGCCTGATCTTTCTACTCTATAATTGTCCTATCCTTATACTAGTAGTTATTAATTAACTGTTGGTAATGGTGAAGGTTTTTCCATCTATGCTATTGGTAAAACACTCTACCCTCTACAATTTTATCTTTTGACAATATTTTGCATGTACCACAAATTACTTTCTTTTTTTAAACTATGTCATGATAGTAACTGTTTCTTTGAAGTTTGTCCCTCTCTTTTCTTTATTAAGGATCAAAAGACAAAGAAGGAAATTCTGTGAGGCGTGAATGAGAATGGTCTGTATGTTCTCCTATCATTACCGCATCCACAAGCTTTTCTCACTGATACTGTTCCATTTGAAGTTTGGCACTCTCGCCTTGGCACCCACAAAATTGCACTTTCTCCAAGATCCGCACCGAGCATGCTCTTCCTTATACTCCCAAGTCATCTTTAGCCAAATGTTCATCTTGTCTCTTAGGAAAATTAGCAAAAATTCCTCTTGCTCTAGTTGAACATAAAATTTTAAAACCTTTTGATATTGTTCATTCAGATGTATGGGGACCCTCTTTGTTTTATCAAATTTAGGATTTCGTTATTTTATTTTGTTCATTGATAATTATACTCATTTCACATGGGTATATTTTCTCAAAAATAAAAGTGCTGTTTATGATATTTTTATTAATTTTAAAGCTCTTGTTGAAACTCAATTTTCCAACACAATTAAAGCTTTGCATTCCGATTGGGGTGGTGAGTCTCAAAAACTCAATAAATATTTCCAAAATAATGGCATTGTTCACTGGATTGCTTGTCCTTATACCCATGAAGAAAATGGAACTTCTGAACAAAAAAATCGCCATTTAGTTGATACCCGTCTCACATTACTTGCCCATAGCTCAATTCCTTTTCATTTTTGGCCTTATTCTTTTGACACTGCTATTAATATTATTAACACTTTGTCAACTAATGTCCCAATTGGAGCCTCTCCTTCTTATAAATTATATGGCAAACACCCCACTTTTGACAATTTAAAAATTTTTAAGTGTGCTATTTTTCCTTTACTACGACCATACAATAAACACAAATTTAATTTTAGAACAAAAAAATGTGTTTATTTAGGTCCGGCTCCATCCCATTTTGTTCATAGGTGTCTTGACATTGCTACAAATAAAATATATACTGCAAGACATGTAAAATTTAATGAAACAATTTTTCCACTTAAAAATTTGACCAGCTCACCCACCAAAACCGAACCAGCCCCACCCAATCTTTGGATACATTTGCATACAACAAAAAACTCTCATCCTCGCCAATCAAATATGCCTTCATCTTCTTTTCCTTTATCTCAGTATGCTCCAACTAATAATATTTTAGGTCCATCTTTTTTATCCACTACCCGCCCAATTTTATCTCTTCCCGATTCTGCCCTACATCGTAATTCAACCCAAACACCATCTCTTTCACACACACCTGATCCTCATCCACCCGTAACCTCATCCCCATCTCCAAACCCAACCTAATAACTTTCTCTTAATTTGGTTGTAGACCTCTCTTCATACCTAAATACTCACCCGATTACCACCACTCATTCCCAAGACAGCTCTTTACAGCCTGTCCCACCAACCCGAAGCCATACCATGCAATTATGTCAAATAATAATACAACAACGTGAAGGTCACCTTTCAATCATACCGCAAAATACCAACACCATTCCTAAACCAAACGCCTTCACCCAAGCTATAAAATATCTAGAGTGGAAAGATCCCGTGGCTGTTGAGGTTCAAGCGTTATTACAAAACCATACTTAGTCTTTTGTTCCACGGCCACCAAACACTAATGTTTTGGGAAATTATGTGTGAAATCCACAAGCGTACAAAATCTTGCAAGTAATAAATAAAGATCGCCCATAGAGATTGCAAATTGAGTACTGTAATAATCAAAGTGTTCGTTTGTCTAAACACCAAAAATTGGTTTTGATATAAAGTAAATTAAAATGCTAATGTAAAATCACAATCCAAGAAATGCTAGGGTTTTTTTAAATTCAATTCAACCTTTTCAAAGATGCAATTCAACTCTAAGTCAATTCAAACCATAGTTCATTATGTAAGCAAATGTAAAAATCACAGATCTTCCCCTCAGACAAACCTATAATTAATTGAATACAACTAGTTCTCAATTTTACAGCTCTCACTAATCAAGTGTTCATTATATTCAAGTTAAAAGCTTAGCTTCTTAACATTATTAACTATCTATGTGTCTCTCAACTAAATAGACAATTAACAAGTTATTGCTTGTTTTCTCAATGAAACCTATCTCTCAATCAAGTCTTATTGTCTAGATTCAAACAAAGGGTGGTTAATCCATTGAAGACATTAAGCAAAGCAATAACCAATGAAATATGTTTATTAACTTAGATTGAAGTATACTAATCACATGGTTGAATTGATTCAAAAACCCTAACTAGAAGATCTAGCCACACATATTGAATAAAAGAGAAGATGATGAATGAAGAGAAAATAAATTCATTATTATTGAATTAAAATTGAAATAACAAAATAAAACAAAATAAGAAAAACCCCCTAGAATGGAAGCCTCCTCTCTTCAGTCTTCAAACAACTATTCTAATCCAAAAATGAAAAGAAATAGAGAATTCTAGTTTTGATTCTTAAAAAAAATGTAAAACTAAACAAAGAGTCATTGTTCTTGTTTCTTTGGTGGCTCTCCTCTATAAAACTTAGCCTCCAGTCCTTTATTTAACTTCCTCCTTTAAAAATCATGCAACCCCAAAAATCAGTAATAAGAATTTTAAAATTTGAAAGTTTATTACAGGCGCACGACTGTGCGCACCCAGGCACACGACCGTGTGCCTATACTCTTCTTAATTCACCTTAAACAAGGCATGGCCGTGTGCCAGGTGCGCACGACCTTGTTTAAGACTTTGGCCTTTAAAGATGATCGAATCAGCCAAATCTTTCTCTATGAAAGTTGTAACTATTTGTCCAAGATTTTCTTATCACTTTGAATCATCTCAATTAGATCTCTGTAACTCAAGATATTGCTGAAATACAAAGAGCTGTGCAATTTGAAATGAAAGCTGCATATGCTGACTTCAACTTAATATTTGAAAACTTAAAAAAACTTGGATTTTGATAAACAAGCTCAATTCATAAATCTTAAGATGTCTACTTCAAATTTCTAGAAGATTATTTTCTCATTTTAAAACTTTAAGGATGTCAAAATCTTCACTGAATCTTAAAGGTCAAATAAGCCTAATTCTGAAATTGCACTTTAAGCTCTTATCTTTTCTTTCAATATGGAGTTTGTGCCTTGCCCTTTTCCATGACGAGATGAGATCCTAACTTTAATTTCGTACTTCTTGCATATCATCTTTAACTCCATGAAGAGTGTACCTACCAAAACAACATAGAAAAATATAAAATGCAACTAAAAACTAACAAAACCTAACTAAATACTAGAAAAATATAAAAACCTAGACTCAACAAATATAACCTAAAACATGTCATTGTTTTCATTATTATCCTAGACTCTAGATACACAAAACTTAACAAATTAGTGCTCAAAATCTAGTATTTTTCTCATTTATCAGGAAATAAATGAATTTACAAAATCAAACAGTTTTCTAATGGTAGTATTTCAAGGTTCAAAGCATGCCTCTTAGCCAAAGGTTATGATCAACAATCTGGGATTGATTTTATGGAGACATTTAGTCCGGTGGTAAAACCCACCACCATTCGCACAATAATAGCAATTGCTATATTGAATAAATGGAAGATGCAACAACTTGACATCTTTAATGCTTTTCTGCATGGCACTCTTCATGACACAATGTACATGGAATAACCTAGAGGCTTCATTGACAAGGATCGCCCGGACAATGTCTGTTTACTTTATCGCTCATTTTATGGTCTTTGTCAGGCACCTAGTGTGACACCTGTTAAGGATGCCAAACATACGTTGTATGTATATGATTAACATATGACATATTTATTAATGTCAAATTTTTAACTCACAATTCAACATATGTATAAAACTATTTATACAAGTAACACATATCACATACCAACAAGCTCACAACATCAAAAGTCCACATCTTCCTTATGTTATATATATATTTAC
>CATIWK010384209.1:0-13141 GCA_949634005.1 Mallotus japonicus
TAAAATACATATATTATATTTCATTTAGAGTTAATATTATTCTATTTCATTTATAGTTAATTGTTAAGGTTTACATCAAAACTATGTACTTTTATAATTACATATAAATTGCTTACTTATAATACTTATATATTACTCTAAAATGCTTAAACTTGATATTAATCTATTAATTTAAATTTGCATTACTTACTATTAATACTTATATATTACTCTAAAATACATATATTACTCAATTGTATATTTATCTAAGAGATTTATTAATTGATAAATATTTAATTAGTATTATATACTATTTACTTACAAATTAAAATTATATTTCATATTAATGTTAATGTACATACAAAAAAATCATATAGCTTTATCATGACTACATAATTTTGTCATATGTAATGTTTCATATTAATTAATACTTATAATTTAATTAGTATTGTCTCTGCTTAATATAAAATTGGTATTATATAATGTTTAATTAAATGATATAAATTTAATATTAATTAATTTTTTTAGGAATAAAATAAACATTAAATTTATGATATTATTTGTTAGTTAGAGATATTATGCAATTTATATATTAATTTAAATTTACATTAGTTAATATTAATATTTTAGTATTACTTTAAAATACAAATACTATTTAATCTTGTATTATCCTAGAGATTTATTTTTTGTTAGTTATAGATATTATGCTATTTAAATTAGGGTTAAATGCAAATTAATATAATTAGTATTATATAATAATTTTAAATTATTATATACCATTAAAATTTCTTATAGTATCAAAACTACGTAGTTTTGGAGTTTTGTTGTTATAGATAAATTATGTTTTAATTAGTTAATATTAATATTTAGATGTATTATTTGTTAGTTAAGATATTATGCTATTTATATATTAATTTAAATTTACATTACTTAATATTAATATTTATTTATTACTTTAAATCGGCATTATTTAATATTAATACTTATATTTCACTTTAAAATACAAATATTACTTAATTTTATATTTATCTAACAAATTTATTATTTGCTAAATATTTAATTAGTATTGTATAACATTTACTTATTATAATATTAAAGTTAATTTACACGTAAAAATATATATAATATTATTATGACTCATTATTTTATTTAATCTCTTCTTCTTTCATGAGTCATGAGTATATAATATTTTATATTAATTACTTATAATTTAATTAGTATTATCTTTGCTTATATAATATTGACTTACTAAATTAAATTATATTTATTGAATATTAATATTTAAATTAAATTATACATATTTAATACAATCACCTAATATAAACGAACCCACAAACAAGCCTGCAAACGAATCTGTTCGCGAACATGTTAGCGAGCTTTAACCAGCCGATCTTCAGTAAACTCAGGTTCGACTCATTTAGCTTACGAGCCTCAAAATGGAGTTTGGGCTCGGCTCATTTAGCTTAACAATCGAACTCAAATGAGCTTTTACCGAGCCAAACTCTGAACAAATTACGAACCATTTGGTTTAGTTACACCCCTACTTATAGGTAAACTGTTATGCTTTTTCTCAAAGTGTAATTGTCCATTTACAGCCAAAATTGTATACAATCAGCTAGGAAGGATCTTGTTAGGTATGTCCCGCCTCCTACAAATGGGGGACAAGATTAGACATAAAAAAAAAGCATCTACTTTCGGTTCCATTAAGAGCACCAATTGAATTTTTTATTGTTATAATATGGCTATAAATAGCCTTTCATTTTGCAAGGTTTTGTGCAGAGTAGGAGAGCAAGAAAAAGAGTGCTCTGTGTTTGTAGAGAGAGTGAGCAAATAATAGTGAGAGTGTGCTGCGTGAGTGAAAAGAAAAAATTGAGAGCTTTTGAAAAAGCTTTAGGTGAATATTATTTTGAGAGCCAATTTGTGAGGGTGTGAAACCACAAATAAGGGTTGTAATTTGTAATCCCATTATTTTATAGTGGAGGATTTAACTGGACTAGGTCCTATGATTTTTTCCTTTTATAAGATTTCCACGTAAAAAATTATTGGTGTCCTGTTATTTATTTTTCTTTATTTTTATTCACCCATTGGCTGGTTTAACCGCCTTATTAATTTTATTATTTTAATTTGGTAGGCTAAGCCACCTTTATATTATTGTGCTCACTTAATCGCTCTTATTTAAATTTATATCCCATGTATTATCTAGTAGAAAATTTTAATTAACCCCAACAAAGTGGTATCAGAGCTTGGTTGGTTAAAATTTTTTTTTTCTATCTAGATAAAAATGGAAAACACAGGCAGCATGTTCAAACTGACTCCAACAAATTACTCAGTTTGGAAGTCAATGATGGAGGATCTTTTATACATGAAAGATCTCTGGCAGCCTATCAAAATTGTCAATGGTGTAGTTGTTGGCAAACCGGCCAACATGAAAGATGAAGATTGGGAAGTGCTCTACAGAAAATGTGCAGCTCTAATCAGACAGTGGATTGATAGAAGCATTATGTAGAGCATTGCCAAAGAAACTAATGCCTACAAGCTATGGGAAAAAATTAGAGAAGACGTACGCACAGCCCAATGCACAAAATGTAGCCAATTTGATATGCCACCTCATTACCTTGAAATACAAAGATAGGAGCAGCATGTCAGAACACATCAACGAATTTGAAGATGTTGCAGATCAACTCTCAATAATGAACTGTAGATTTGATGACTATCAATTGGCAACATTTCTACTAATCTCTTTGCCAAAAAGCTGGGATACACTTTTTGTATCCGTTACAAATTCAACTCCAAATGGAAAGGTGACATTGGAGATGGTGAAGGACAAATTGTTCAATAAAGAAACTAGATGAAAGGAAAATGGTAAAATGTCTGAAGCTTGTGTCAGAAAAACAAGAATGGCATGGAAGAAATAAAAGCAGACCTCATCAGAATCTACAAAGGGGCCGATCAAAATCTCGATTAAGGAAAAATGTCACTTGCCATCATTGTGGCAAGTTTGGACATTTCAAAAGGGAGTGCAGAATATGGAAAGCTGAGCAACCAAGGAATTAACCAGCAGAAGCTCCACAAGCAAACACTACAATAGCTGAAGACGAAGTTGAAGTTGTCCTAGATGACAAAATCATCAATCTCACATATCAACATCAAACTTAGGTGGTTGACTCAGGTGCCTCCTTCCATGTCACTTCACGGAAGGATATCTTCTCTTCCTATATTGCTGGAGATTTTGGCTTGGTACGAATGGGAAATGATGGAGCATCCAAAATTATAGGTATGAGAGATGTTTATTTGGAAACCAACATTGGATGCGAATTGCTCCTTAAAGATGTGCGGCATGTTTCAGACATCAAGCTGAATTTAATCTCCATCGAAAAGCTTGATGATGAAGGCTACGAGGCACTCTGGTTATGGCTAGAGGAAAGAAAATCAACTCCCTCTACACAATAGAAGCAAAGTTATGGAAAAACTCAATACATGTAATGGAGAAAGAAATTCCAATCGAGTTATAGCATAAACGACTCGATCATATGAGTGAGAAAGGGCTTCAGAGGCTAGTAAGGAAAGATCTCTTACCAGGGATTAAAGGTATGCATCTACAAAACTGTGTTGATTATATTCATGGAAAACAGCACAAAGTTGTATTCTGGAGTACCATACCATCAAGAAAACTAAATGTTCTTGATTTGGTACATACTGATGTGTGCACAATGCAAACCAGAAGTCTTGGCGGTGCCTTGTATTTTGTAATATTCATTAATGACTGCTTTAGAAAATTATGGGCATTTGGTCTAAAATCGAAAAACCAAGTGCTAAAAGTCTTCAAGGAACTTCACATAAAGGTGGAAAGAGAAACTAGAAGACAGCTGAAGTATGTTCGTGCAGACAATGGTGGTGAATACAGAGGTCTATTTGAAGAATACTGTAGAAAATTTGGCATCAAGCTGGAGAAGACAGTACTAAAAACACCCCAGCATAATGGTGTTAAGAAAGGATGAACATAACAATTTATGAAAGAATCAGATGTATGCTTTCAAATGCAAAATTGTCAAACTCCTTTTGGGGGGAGGCAATAAGAACTGCAGTTGATCTAATCAACTTGTTACCTTCAGTTCCACTCAATGGTGAAATACTACAGAGAGTATGGACTGGAAAGGATATTTCTTACGAGCATTTGAAAGTGTTTGGTTGTAGAGCCTTTGTTCATATTCCACAAGATGAAAGAACCAAGCTTAATGGAAAATTCAAGGAATGTATATTCTTAGGTTATGCTCATGAAAAATTTGGCTATAGACTCTGGGATCCTATTGACAAGAAGATTATCAGAAGCGGAGATGTTATCTTCTTTGAAGATCAAACCATTGAAGATATCAAGAAAAAATAGAGACTAAGCAAACAGAAGAATATCCAGTAAATCTCGAACCGGTTGCTCTACCTTCTTATTAAAATGGAGGGGAAGCCTTACCAGAAGGCAATGAATGGGGAGTTAGCGATGATGATGCTAATGAACCTCCTATTTTACAACCCAATTTGAGAAGATTAGCTAGAGGTCGAGTAGAAAGCCACAGATACCCTTTAAATGAGTATGTGACACTCATTGAAGGAGAAGAACCAGAATGCTATGAAGAAGCTATTTCAGGTAAACACAAAGAAAAAATGGGTAGAAGATAGCAAGAGGAGATAAAATCCTTGTAGGAAAATAATAACTTTGAACTGGTACAACTTCCTAAAGGCAAAAGGGCACTCAAGAATAAATGGGTATTCAAATTGAAGCACGAAGAAAGTAACTAGCAGCCAAGGTACAAGGCAAGGCTAGTTGCGAAAGGCTTTATATGGAAGAAAAACATTGATTTTAAAGAAATATTTTCATCAGTTGTGAAAATTTCTTCAATTAGAGTAGCACTCGGGTTGGCAGCTAGCATGAACCTAGAGATTGAACAATTTGATATGAATACCGCATTTCTTCATGGAGATCTCGAGGAGGAAATTTACATGGAACAACCAAAAGGATTTGAAGTCAAAGGCAAGGAGAATTTTGTATGCAGATTGAAGAAGAGCTTTTATGGATTAAAACAGGCTCCAAGACAGTGGCACAGAAAGTTTGAGTCATTAATGGCGAACCCCGGCTATATAAGACAAACTCTGATTACTGTGTCTTTGTGTATGTGGATGATATGTTGATTATCGGTCGAGACATTGCAAAGATAAAAGATCTCAAAAAGGAGATGAGCCAAACCTTTGCCATAAAAGATTTGGGAGCAGTTAAACAAATTTTTAGCATGAAAATCCTTAGTGATAGAAAGAACAAGAAGTTGTGGTTGTCTTAGGAAAAGTACTTTGAGAAGGTGCTAGAGAGATTTAACATGGGCAATTCAAAACCAATCAGCACTCCACTTGCAGGACATTTCAAGTTAAGTTCTAAGCAATGTCTAACAAGTGAGAAAGACAAAGAAGATATGAAGAAAGTACCTTATGCATCAGCTGTTGGTAGCTTAATGTACGTTATGGTATGCACAAGGCCAGATATTTCCCATACGGTTGGAGTAGTTAGTAGATATTTCTCTCTAATCTTGGCAAGGAGCATTGTCATGCAGTTAAATTGATTCTCAGATATCTCAAAGGTACTTCTAAAGTTTGTTTATGCTTTAGTGATGGTAAACCTGTATTATGTGGATATACAGATGTAGATATGGCCGGTGATGTCGACACAAGAAAGTCAACCTCTGGGTACATGATGACATTTATAAAGGGAGCAGTGTCCTGACAATCAAAATTACAAAAATGTGTTGCATTATCTTCCACTGAAGCTGAGTACATTGCTGCTACAAAAGCTGCAAAAGAACTCTTGTGGATGAAGAAATTCCTACAATAGTTGGGTCTCAGTCAAGATAAATTCATTTTACATTGTGACAGTTAAAGTGCAATCCATCTCAATAAGAATTCAACATTCCACTCAAGGTTAATGCACATTGACGTGAGGTACCACTGGATTCGTGATACATTAGAGATGAAGATGTTTTTATTGGAGAAAATCCATACTGATGACAATGGGTAAGATATGCTGACTAAAGCCCTGACTTCGGAGAAACTAATGTTCTGCTCAGAGGAAGCAGATTTATTTCCATGCCCCACTTGAGTCGTGAGGGGAAGATTTGTTAGGTATGTCCCGCCTCTTACAAGTGGGGGACAAGATTAGAAATAAAAAAAACATCTACTTTCAGTGCCATTAAGAGCACCAATTGAATTTTTTATTGATAAAATATGGCTATAAATAGCCTTTCATTTTGCAAGGTTTTGTGCAGAGTAGGAGAGCAAGAAAAAGAGTGCTCTATGTGTGTAGAAAGAGTGAGCAAATAATAGTGAGAGTGTGCTGCCTGAGTGGAGAGAAAAAATTGAGAGCTTTTGAAAAAGCTTTCGGTGAATATTATTTTGAGAGCCAATTTGTGAGGGTGTGAAACCACAAATAAGGGTTGTAATTTGTAATCCCATTATTTTTATAGTGGAGGATTTAACTGGACTAGGTCCTGTGGTTTTTTCCTTTTATAAGGTTTCCATGTAAAACATTATTGGTGTCCTGTTATTTATTTTTCTTTATTTTAATTCACTTATTGGTTGATTTAACCTCCTTATTAATTTTATTATTTTAATTTGGCAGGTTAAAGTTACAGCCCGCCCAATTTTGGCAAACCGAGTAGACCCATGGTGGTGCACATGGGCAGATTTGTGCCTAAGACATGGGAGGAATGGGCTGCTGCATGCCTAGCCCAATGTGTGTGCATAATTGTGCAAGGGAAGACTCTAGAAGGTGCTGGAAACTCGTAGAGAATGGCCAAGGCTGCATGCTGTCAGCCATGCCAAAGAGCCATCCGGAAACTTCCTACCAAGGAGCAAGGAAGGTTGCCCTTCTAGAAAGTTCCCATGCTTGCTGCCTATGCTAGAGAAATTCTTCATTAGTCTAAAATGTTCCCATATTCTTTGTACATAAGATATTTGTAGAAATGTCTAGATGAAATAATTGTAGCCACACATTAAGGAGGTGGAAAACCTATATAAAGGACACCCCTCTCATTTGTAAAGGTTGTTGAGAAATTTAATAAAGCTCTATACATTTGCAAACTCAAGTGCTCAAATCTACACTCGTCCTAGACCCTTACTGCCTACATTGCTCACCAAAAATCCACTCTAACTCTTATCTCTCGTAAGTGTGACTAAGTTCCGCGCGACTTGGCTAACGTCTAAGGCTAAGTTCGTGACAGGTGGTATTAGAGCAATGGTTTCATCCTAGGTACCACTGGTGGAGTGTATCGAGCATGGCAAGCGAGGAAGGAGTTGTTGCTACCACTTCGGTGGAGGAACAACGCTCTGAGCAGAATTATAGGTGTAAGGAGCAATGCTCACAGCCTAAGCGAAGCAAATCCAAGGCTCCCACACGTGAGCCTATAGAGTCCCAAGTTACTGGTCTTGAGAGGGACCTGTCTAATGCAACTTCAACTATTGTTGAGCTCAGTGATCAGGTTGATAATCTCATCTATGAGAATGCGGAGATCACCAGGGCTGCCAAGGCCATGATCGAAGAACTTGGCAAAGCCTTTAGGGGAGAACTACGCCCCTTTCTAGACAAAGTGAAAGAACTTCGTAAGGAGGTAGATACCCTTCATCGAGGCAATCCACCCTCGACAAGCATCGCTGCCCCTCAAGGTCTGAAATTCCCCAAGCTTGCCATATATAATGGCACGCGCAATGCCACTATGGTGGAGAACTTCGTGTTCGATCTTGAATAATACTTTGAGGTGATCAAAGTCACGGAGGATTTTTTAAAGATTAGCAATGCTCCCATCTTTTTGAGGGATGCTGCCCAACTGTGGTAAAGGAGAAAGCACTTCGAAAGGGAGAAGGGACTTTGCATAATCAACACTTGGAAGCAATTCAAGGCCAAACTCCACAAGCAGATTATGCCTCACAATGCTAGTGATAAGGTATTAAGCAAGCTGCGAAGATTGAGGCAAACTTGTAGCATCTCTGATTACGTCAAGGAATTTACTACCTTGATGTTGGAAGCCACTTATGTGCCTGACCATCAACTCCTCTTTGACTTCAAAGATGGGTTGAAGTATTGGGTTAAAATGGAGCTCGACCGCCAAGGAGTCCAATCTCTCGATGAGGCAATTGCTGCTGTGGAGAACCTCAAGGACTACTCCACTCAAGACAAGAGCAAGAAGGCTAAAAGAGGGACTTCAACAAAGCCAAGGAGAGTGGCTACCAGAAATTATCTAGTGGCAACTCCAAGTACGAAAAAGGCTCCTCGCCTAAAAATAAAGCTGCTACCTCTAAGCCCTCTAAGCCGTGCTTTATTTATGATGGGCTACATTGGGTGAGGGATTGTCCCAACTGAAAGGCCATGAATGCCATCGTGGCAGAATTCAATAAAGAGAAGCCCCAAGATGAACCCCAAGCTGGTATGGGTTCTTTGCAGCACTTAGGTGCTCTTTCGAAGCTCCTTTCCCCTTCCATCTTTAAGGAGAGAGGCCTGCTCTATGTTGACGCTACCATTGAGGGCAAAGTTGTTTGCCCTATGTTGGACATGGGTGCTATGCATAATTTTATGGACGTACAAGAGGCAAAATGCTTGGGATTGAAGCTATCCAAGGGAATTGGCATGATCAAAGCTGTCAACCCGGAGGCAAAACTTGGGCATGGTATTGCGAAAGGCGTAAAAGTATAAATAGGAGAATGGCAAGGTACGCTAGACTTCACCATTGTTCCTATGGATGACTTTAAGGTTGTGTTCGATGTAGCATTATTCTACAAGGCCACCGCCGTTCCAATTCCTTCCATGAGCTCTCTATTAATCCTCAACGCCTCTAAGGTTCGAGTGATCCCCTTCAAGAGCTTGGAAAAATCAAAACCTGCCTTGATTTATGCCTTGCAATTCAAGAGGGGTCTCAAGAACGGGGAATGCTACGTCACAACTATGAGGGAGCTCAATAACAGGGATGATACTGTGCAGCCTACCACTTCGTTGCCACCATCCATTGAGGCAGTCCTTGACGAATACAAGGACGTCATGCTACCTGAGTTTCCAAAGAAGCTGCCACCAAGGAGAGATGTGGATCACCACATCGAGCTCAAACCTAGTGCCAAACCTCCTGCCATTGCACCATATCGCATAGCATCCTCGAAGCTGACAAAATTACAAAAACAGCCCCAAGACTTGCTGGATTTGGGCTTTATTCAGCCATCTAAAGCCCCATATGGTGCCCCTGTCTTATTCCAAAGGAAGAAGGATGGTTCTTTGCGTATGTGCATCGACTATTGGGCTCTAAACAAAATCACTATCAAGAACAAGTATTCGATCCCTTTGATAGCTGACTTATTCAACCAATTGGGGAAGGCAAATACTTCTCAAAGTTTGACTTGAGGTCTGGTTATTACCAAGTCCGCATAACACCTGGTGATGTGCCAAAGACAGCCTGTGTTACATGTTATGGGGCTTTTGAGTTCCTGGTCATACCCTTCGGCCTCACTAATGCCCCTACCACGTTTTGCACATTTATGAACAGGGTACTTAATAAGTTCATATTTTATGCATTAATATAGTTAATATTTCATTAGTTTTTACTTTATATTGTGCAATTATTCAGTAAATTATAGTTAAAATATGTTAATTTAGGATTATTAGTTAATATGTTGCATTTCATGTATATTAGGTTATATTTCTTAGTAATTTACTTAGGTTTGCATAATTTAAGGTTAATTAATATTTTGGTTTAATATTAGAATAAGATTTATGTTAGTTTCATATGCATTTTGATGTGTTCTTCCTTTGTCTTTTAAGGTTTAGAAACTTGGAGTGTAAGTGGAATGCAATATAGAGTGATTTGAAGCCTAATTCAGCAAGGAATAGCATCTTGGACTGCCTCAATGGCTGTGAAAAAATCATCACAGCTGTAACAAAGTGCCTAAGACTTAGAATTTTCAGAAAAGACCAGTGTCACGGCTGTGACGAAATTGTCACAGCTGTTACGCATCTCCTGCAGGATTTCAGATTGGCGCATATTTGAGTGTTTTGGGCATAACTTCTTGTACAGATCTCGGATTGAGGTGATTCGAAGTGCTTCGAAAAGCTAAGAGAAAATTATACAACTTTGATGGGGACATGAAGAGCTAATTCGTCCATATTAAGGGGAAAAATTTATGTGCCAGTCATCCTATCTGCATAGAGTTGAACAACAGTCCTAATTTGATTAGGATTTGACTTTTAAGGGCCTGAATTTATTCCAATTCCAACAAGGATGAATTAGGGATTTATATAAATGACCTAAAAAGATTGAGAGGGGATTCCATTCCATATTTTTAGAGCTGAAACTAAGAGGCAATCGAAGATTAAAGAAGACTGAAGATTAAAGAGTTTTCTTTATTTATTTTCTTCTTCATCTTTTTATTTTCTTTTGGGAACATGTTTATGTATTCTGCCATGACCATGTGTAGCTAGTTTTCTTATAGGGTTTGGGAATAGGAGTACCTATTCCATGATATGAATGAACACATGATTTTATTATTTAATTTGATTTTCAGTTAATCCTTTGAGTTGTTTTGAATGTATGCTTTCATTCTTGGATAGCTTGTTTGCATATTTATGGGTGAATTAACCAACAAGAGTTAGGGGAATTCATTAGCTTAAGACTCATAGGACTTAGATCACTCTACGACGACAGTAGGCGAGCTCTTCGGGGAACCATGACTGTAGATAGGGGTTTACAGTGGTAAAACAATAATTGTTAAGGAACTTAATGAGCTTGGATTAACTTCTTAATCACGAGAGTATGTTAAAATTTAATCTTTGCATGCTTAATTGAACTCGAGAGAGGCTTTAGGTAAATTAGAACAATTACCCTTAACTGAAATCAATGTCTTCCGTTTATTAATGTGTTCATGATCGGATTGGAATAGTGAAACTAGATCTAGGCTCTAAGCTTTAATCATTTGATTTTAATTATTATTTAGATTTGTTGAGTTTGTTAAATTATTATTTCACTTTATTTAATTTGCTAGCTAAGATCATAAGTAAAAATATTGGTAATCAATATACAATCCTCGTGGAAACGATAACTCTTTATACTGCAATCACGATCCGTGCGCTTGCAGGTTTTGAACACAATAAGTTTTTGGCGCCGTTGCCGGGGATTAACAATATTGATATTAATTTAATTTTTTCTTTTCTTAGATTAGTATTTTTTTTTCCTATTTACTTGCTTTGTTTATTTGATTTTTCAGGCTTTTGCTAGTTTATGAACACTCGATCTAAAGGATCAAATTTAGAAGAAATCAATCCTGAAATCGAGAAGTCGTGTAAAAGAAATCGAAAAGAAAAGCGCGAGAAGGACAAGGAAACCATAACTGAAAACCCAGCAGAACAGTAAGTTAGGAATCGTGATCTTCAAGAGTACACGATGCCTAATCCGGAAGACAATTTGAGCAGCATCGTGAGACCAAACGTGGATGCTAGCAACTTTGAGATCAAACCAGCGATCATCCAAATGGTTTCACAATTTCAATTTGAAGGTCTCCCAAGTGAAGATCCTAATGCTCATCTAGCCCAATTCTTGGAGATATGTGACACTTTCAAGATGAATGGGGTTAGTTCGGATGCCATAAAACTCAGACTATTCCCTTTCTCTCTAAGGGATAAGGCCAAATTGTGGTTGCACTCTCTTACACCACTATCCATTACTTCTTGGGATGTGTTGTCAAAGAAGTTTTTAAGCAAGTATTTCCCTCCCGGAAAAATAGCAAAGTTTAGACAAGAGATCACAAGCTTTACTCAACACTATGGAAAATCCTTATATGAAGCTTGAGAATGTTTCAAGGACTTGCAACGTCAGTGCCCTCATCATGGAGTTCCACAATAGCTACTCATACAAACCTTTTATCAAGGACTCACCGAGCCAATGAGGATCACCATAGATGCTACAGCTCAAGGTTCTTTCATGAGCAAGACAACTGACGATGTATACAACTTACTAGAGACAATGGCATCAAATAATTATCAATGGCATAGGGAAAGGAGTGCACCAAAAAGAGTTGCAGGGATGCATGAAGTAGATAGTTGGAATCTCCTGAATGCAAAGATCGACATGCTTACAAAGAAATTGGAGGCTTCAACCAAGGTATTTAACCCTATGGCTGTTTATTCTTGTGAGCTTTGTGGAGGAGGACACTCAACTATTGAGTGTCAAGGAGGTCTCACTTCTCAAAATCAGTCCATAGAGCAACTCAATGCTCTAAACAATTTCCAAAGAGGTCAAGGAAATTCCTACTCCAACACATACAATCCGGGATGGCGTAATCACCCTAACTTTTCATGGTCTAATCAAGGAGGAGTGCAAGATTCCAACCAAGGATTCAAACAGCCCTACCTGGTTTCCAACAAATGAACACTTTTCATCAACAAAGTGAGAACAAGCCTAATCTTAAAAATATGATGGAGAAGTGATGAGAGCATAGTATTTGTTATTTATTTATTTATTCTTTACCACTTAGTTTGATGATAATTTTTATAATGTTATAAGCCAATTAATGTGTTTTGTGAATTAGGAGTCAAAATTGAGGCATTAAGCAAAATGTGCAGTTTTCAGTTAATTGGTAGCTTTGACCTCCAAGTTTCGGTGAAGGTTTTGGAGTACCTAGAGTCTCAGAACATGAAAGTGGCCTTCTTGGAAAGTGAATTGGACTTCTTAAGGTTTCTTAATTGGCTTACTCATCAAGATCAGAGTTCATTTGCATTGTCAAAATTTGGGCCGAAGTTAGAAGATGTAGATTCATCATTATGTTGAGCAGATGTTAGTAATTGGGCCATAGCTTGGGCTACAGAGGTCTAATTCAGGTGATTCAAGGCTCCATAGAAAGCTAAGATCCGTGGCTATAATTCTTATGAGGAGCTTAACTTCAGATTCGAAGTCAATCAGTTTAGAATTCCTATCTCAAATTGTTGTTACTGCAGAAAGTAGATCGGAATAAAGAGGAGTTATTGTTAGTAACATTTTGGGAGTTCTAAAAAGAGCTTAAGAGTGTTATTAAGAAGAAGGAATAACGTAGAGTAATTAAAGGAGTTAATGTTACTAATGTCCTAATGTTTTAAAGAGAGGGTGAGAGTGCTTTAAAA
>CATIWK010384298.1:0-16265 GCA_949634005.1 Mallotus japonicus
AAAAATCTTCAAATGAAACTGTCCAGACTCATTTGAGCAACAACAATGCTTTTGTGTTGTGCCGCTGGTGGTGGATAAGAAGGTGAAGCAGCATATGTAATGAAGGCACGATTTGACATGCAAGAGACTCGCCTTTTGCTGCTCGAGGCGAAGCAACTTTGAAACATAGCGTGCTTTGATTAAAAGCGACAAAAATCATGACGACGATGCAGTTCAAGCAATTTCAAAGAGAGAGCAGAATAGCATTTTTAGGCCAAACAGCACAAATTAATGATTCAAGTACCTTTTTTTTTCAAAAACAAACAACTAATGGTCGACTTGACACTTAATTAAACATGGAAATCGTTCTTCATTCTTCACTTGTTCTCATTTTTTTTTTCATTTTCTTCCTTCTTTTAATTAAACATCTTCTTCCTCTCTTTTGTTCATTCCTCTAAGTTTTCGTTGTTTCCTTCTTCTTTTAATTAAACATCAAACTTTAGTTGCACCGTACAGCCTTGAAGAAGAAGAAGAAGAGTGGGGACGCCGGAATCAATGTGCTTGGAGGCGGCGCGACCTCCATCGATAGCAGAGGAAGGACGAGCCATTGGAAACGGAAGGAAATGAAGAAGAAGAAGAAGAAGAGAGTCGAGAGAGAGAATTTATATAATTGGAATTAAGTTTTTTTAGGGATTGGGAGTAAAGAGTTAAAAGGTTTAAAGCTAAAGGTTTTTTTTTTTTTTTTTTTTCGATCGAGAGAGAAAGAGTTATGGAGTTATTTCACTTAGGCAAAAGTCAAATTCTCACTTTTACACGTGTCGTTCATGTAACATCTGAGTCAGAGCGAGTTTGCAACACGCGTATGCTTTGTTTGTAACACCTCCGGACAGGTGTTTAAATATCACGTTATAGCCAAGTTTAGGTAGCAATCTGGCAAAAATGAAAGTAGAGGTAGCAAAATGACCAATCGTGACAAGTTCAGGGAGCTATATATGTATTATGCCTAATGCTAATTATTCCATGTGCTTTTGTTTTTTTTTTTTTTTGGTTATTCAGACTTCATTATTTAAAATTAATTGCTTTTTAGGTGTTGGAAAAACATCTCTTGTTCATCTAATTGTCAAAGGTTCTTCCACTGCTCGCCCTTCCCAGACCATTGGATGTACTGTTGGTGTGAAGGTTAGATTTAACTTATATTTGTTGATGATAATTGGAACATTTAGGAGTTCACTTCTTCAATCAGTGCTTTTACTGTTGTTCCTATGCAGCATATTACTTATGGTAATTCTGGTAGCTCTTCAAGCAGCCTTAAAGGTGATGCTGAGAGAGATTTCTTTGTTGAACTCTGGGATGTGTCAGGACATGATCGATATAAAGATTGCCGGTCTCTATTCTACTCCCAGATTAATGGTGCGCCAAATTTTCTTAATTATATTGCAAGTACATCAAACACTTTCTACTCAAAATTATTCAACAAATTTAACTTTATTTTTATAAAAAAAAAAAGCTAATCCTCTGTTTTACTAGTGATTGCATGACTTCCATGTGGGCTCTTGAGTAAGTTAGAGACTTTTGTTTTGTTTTTTTTATGCCTGGAGCCACCTAACAGTTAGATCTTTGCACTGAAATGTATTCTACCGGGCAACCTTTTTTTTTTTTTTTTTTTTCTTTTCAAGTGCCTTCAATTTTGAAGTTTTAGCGAGTTTTTTTTTTTCTCTTTTCCAAGTGAAGATTTAGTACTGAAGAGATTAGATTTAGAAATGATTCAGAGAATTCTTTCCACATCTTTAAGTACAATAAATTTGATAATCCCATGTAGTTTTGAGTCTAATCTGCAAATAGGAAGTTACATTTTGTAAGGCTGTTTGGAATACAAGCTGCTATATGCATTTCTTTTTTTTCCCTGAAATTTTTCTTTCTAACATTTCTCAAAATGGTCCATGGTGCTCATGTCTTTCAACAGTAATCAGACAGTTAAATTCTGCAACTCTGTTTTCCATTAGAATTACTGTGATGCTCATGCACCTTACAGTATTTTCCATTTATGCCTATCACTTAGAATTCCCAGTTAAACTTTGTCAGGGGTTATTTTTGTCCATGATCTTTCCCAGAGGAGGACAAAAACAAGCTTGCTGAAATGGGCATCAGAGATTGCTTTAACTGGGACATTTTCAGCTCCTCTCAGTTCTGGGGGTCTGGGTGGTATCCCAGTCCCTTATATTGTTATCGGGAACAAAGCTGATGTTGCAGCAAAAGAGGGAACAAGAGGAAGCAGTGGCAATCTTGTTGATGCAGCTCGCCAATGGGTTGAAAAACAGGGTTTGCTTCAACCCAGTGAGGAACTTCCATTGACTGAGAGTTTTCCTGGCAGTGGAGGCCTTATTGCAGTGAGCATTTCAACTTATGCATCTACCTATTTTGTTTTTCTTTGATTGAATGTCTGTGCTTGTGTTAATATCTGGATGAAATAGTACAAGGCACCATGAGTTCTATGATATATGACCTTATTTTGTTCTGAATATTTCAAGGCCTTGTTTAGTTTCAGAAAATATTTTCCATTTCCATTTTCAGATTTTCTTGTTCATTTCCTTATTTTCTAACTTTTCATTTTCCAACTAGAAAATAAAAAAGAAGAAAATTTTGGTTGTTACTGCTGGGATTTGATGTGTGGTTAAATAAGTGAAATTGGAGCTCCTTCTTTTCCAAAAATATATCATTTAAAATAGAATTGGGAAACTACTTAAATGAATTTCCACAACTAGGTATAAATTTGGAAAAATCTGAATTTTTTTAGAGGTTCTCAATTTGGAAATTTCACTACTAAACATTACTCTATTTTCCATTTTTCTTACAATAGTTTTCTGAAACTGGGTTTATGCTCTGTTTTCAGCATGTGATGAGAATATTAGTCCTTCAAGATCTTTTTTATTTGTTTTCTTAATTGAGATGAAGTAAAGTCTACCTGACATCAGGCTACTGCAATAATGTGGACCCTAGTCGTGGACGGGTGACGTTCATAAACTCTGGATATATATATATATTCATGATCCCTGTTATATATTTCATGTTCCCTTTTTTCATGATCATTATCATCTTCGTTTTCCACCTTTCTACTTTCTCTTTCTGTGCATGGGAGTACTGAAGTCCATCCTTTTTTTTTTCTTTCTCAAATCTTTTTTTTTCCCTCTCGCCTATTGTGTTTCTACTTACTTTTACTGAGAGTCCGAGACATTTATTTTTGGACCTTTTTCTCTACTCTTCTTTTGTTTTTACTCTTCAAGTTTCAACTCTTGCTTCCTATCGTCAAGAAAATTAAGTTTTAGCAAAAACAAAAACATGAGTAAATGGAAAGACAAGGAAGCTTAGGAAGCATGAATGCTGAGAGTAAATAGATTGTCAAGTTGATCATCAAAATATTGAAACATAAACGATTGTCATTGGTGCAACTAATTGAACCACAGTATAATTCCCAAATTTGTAAAGTCTTGAGGATATTTGAATCTAGGTGGATGACTTTGGAAAATGCTATGAATAATCAGTTGGGAACTAATTTTTGGGCAGACTGTGTTCATATGCTCTTTGTGTAAGCTGTGGTTTATATAAGTAAGAGTAAAATAGTGAAAGTCCTTTGAGGCATGACCTGAAAAACTTTTTGGTCCTGCTGTTTCAGAATTATCAAATCTATTGCTTATACTACAATTATTAGTGGGAAGTATACCCCATTTCGGAGGAGTAAAGTATTTTACTGTAATACAACAATTCAAGGGCTGAAATTTATATCTGTATATAAATCTCATGAATGAAATATGTTAATTTTGAAACAACAGGGATAAACTGCTTTTGCAAAAATTTAAGTGCTTTTAGTAATTTTCCCTAAAAATAAGAATCCAATATTACTTTGCGATTACAAGATACTTGCACCTTGGATTCTATTGCAAGACGTTTGGCAAGATCAATGGTAGTAGTTTTTTGTGGAAGATTGTTGTTGGCATAGATCTGCCTGAACAAACATGGCATTGTGGATGGATTCTTGCACATTGATTTTTCATTATGGAAAGTCTGATGAAGAGGGTTTTTCAGGCTGGCTTCCTTGTCTTGTATGCATGTTCAGGATGCAGGAACAATTATCTCTTGCCCCATTATAGGGAATACAAGGCTTTGCTGTTCTCTTTTTAGGGGATCAAATAGGTATTTCCTGTAACAGTTATCCAGTTGACTAAGAAATGATATTGTAATGTTGAAGGGAAGATCACGTGTGGGATGGGCAGCAACCCCGTATTGTATAACTTGTGTTTCTGGCTGAAAAAAAGGTTGTTTATTTGAAATGAGAAGAAGCTTTTGGATTACTTTTCTTCCGGAATGCTTTTTGTACAAGCAAAGGACTGCCCTTGTATCTTTAGCAGAATTTCTCTACTTCTTTTGAAGGTTAGGATATAGATCAACATCATTAGTTATTTGTTTCCGTTTTTTACTTTTTCCTTATGTTTTTTACTTGCTCTTTGCATAGTTGTTAAAGGTATGCCTGAGCTCAAGGGTCAACAGGCTCAGACCTCTGTGCCTCAACCTTCAAAAGGCGGGCAATATTACAAAGGCACGTGCCTTTTTGCACCTTGAGTCTCAGGCTAGGCGCATTCAAGGTGTGCCTTTGTAATCTTTTGACTTTTGTCTCTTTTAAAATTTTGGTCAGATATAATTTGGGTCTTTAAATTTTTAATCAGATATAATTTGGGCTTTTAATATAATGGGCCTACCATGGGCTTAACATACAAAGTCATCCTAAAAAAAAAAAAAAGAAGAACAGAGAAAAAATAGATAAAAATAAGGAAAGAGAAGAATATTTAACATGGGGTGTGGTTGCTAGAGTAAGTAGAGTTGAAGAAAATGCCTACAAACTAAATCAATTAAAGGCATGGGTGTTGCATTTACATCCACTCCAAGTGGTAGGACTAAAAATTTAGAAAAGCCGAAATCATCTTCTCAAAGGAGGACCAATGCTCCTTTAATAATTAGAGATGAAGAAGTTGACGTTGAAGAAAACGAAGAAGAAGAAATTGAAAGTAATCATAAAGAATTTGATGAAGAAAAAAGATGATTTTGTTGAGCTTAATTATGATGAGTTAGTTTACTTGTGAACGTTAGGAATTATAGATTTTTAGTAGGATTAGCTTTATAATTTTAGGTCTTTTGATTTCTTTTTTCATTTTAGATTTACAAAACATTGATGCCAAGTTTATTATTTTTATGCATGTGTTGTGTTTTGAGTGCTATCATGTGAATTATTATTTTTTCTTTATTTTTTAATTTTTTGTGCCTTGCTTCGATAAGGCACGCGCTGCACCTAGGGTCCACGACCCCTTTGCGCCTATCGCCTTTAACAACTATGGCACTTTGATAATTTTATCAAAAGAAACACCTCATGGTGCATGGTGTTGCACATGTAAGGGAAATACCAACTTGGTGGAGCATTAGTCTTGTATTGTGCAACAGCCAGGGAGTAATCATGGTACATGCTCTTTGGTTGGCTTCTGAATGTTCTCCAGAAATTTCAATTAGTTGTTGATGGGTAGGTGAACAGATTTTGGAAGTTTAGAAGCAGTTTTCTGCATAAAATGTGGTCATTATATTTTGCTTTTTGCATATGCTGTCTGTGTCCTACAGGTCCAAAATTCCAAGCCTTTTAATGCAAGTTTCCTATGTGATGAAAATGCTGTTTATCCTTTTTATTTTTTGTTCCATTTGTATTTTATATCTGCAGTATGTCTTTGAGAAAGGATGCATGGTTCAGTATAACATGGATCCATTTTGTTGGGAATCCCTCTATTTTTCAGCTTGTTTTTACTGAACCTATTATTGGCAACTAGTTAGTTACTTTTGAATGAGCTGGTAAAGTTCTGATAGTAAGAGGATCTGCTGTATCTTAATGAATATTAAATCTGGTTGCTGATGTTAGAGCAATAGCTGTATTTGCTGTATCGAGAATAAGCTAATCCAAACAGTTGTTAACCAATCCCTTAACATTTATTTAGACCTGTGTCATGCTTGTTTGTTTTATTTGAACAGGCTGCTAGAGAAGCAAGATATGACAAGGAAGCTTTGATAAAGTTTTTCCGTATGGTTTGTACTCACGATTATTGTGTTATTTGTACTATTGTTGCTTTTCACTCTGGATTTTCTGATTTTGATTGGACTCTTTTGTTTCAGTTGATCAGAAGAAGATATTTTTCTGATGAGTTAACTACACCAAGTCCATGGTCTGTTTCTCCGGTTCATAGATCCGTCCAGCGTTTGGATGAGAATTCAAGTGATGATGATCAATTTTACAAGACTACACGGTATGTGATGCTGAACATAACGTGTTTGCTGACCTGGGGTTTGTAACTTAGGACGGGCTGGACTGAAAAATTTTCTATTTTTCTAATGGAATAAAGAAGAATTCTGGCCTTTCTTTGTTAAATTGATTGCACACCCTGTTGCATCACTACACACTCCCATTGACTTGTGCAATTTTCTTCACACATTCTGCACTTCGTTTTGTTCAGTTTTTGAGACATGGGAAATATTTTGATGATTGCAGTTTACCTGGTGATATGTACAAATACAACATGCTTCCTCCCCTGCCAGCCCAACGAAATCTGACACCACCTCCTACTCTCTACCCTCAACAGCCAGTTTCAGTTACTGAGAATTATAGCTTCCCAAGATTTTCTCTTAGTGATACCCAAGAAGTGAGCAATACCGCTAGATCAAAGCGCATGGATATAAATGTCTGATGATCTCTCTTGCAGACTGAATGCTTGCTTGTCTTGGGTAAAGCTATCATTTGACATTTGTATTCTTTCCTTCTCATTTCATTTTGTAAACCGATCTATTGATTCTTTTTTTTTTTCATCTACTGCTGCAAGGGGTTTTGGGTTACAGTTTGGTCACATATTACATGTATATTGATTGATTGTTCAACTTGAAACAGGCAAGTATTGTCAATCTAATTCTCTTTTTTCTGGTTCACTGTCAAAAACAGAAGCATCATCTATTTTATGGTGAATGAAATTTTGATATTATCTAGTTGCTTTGTTGCCAAAGTTATTTTTCATACATGGCCTGGAAACACGAAACAGAAGAAAGATGTTAATGAGCAGAATTTTGCTGCTATATAGTTTATTGCTTCTGTGTTCACTTAACCTTTAGCTTGCAATGTATACTTCTGGAATTTTATTCATTGTCAAAAAGCTTAATTTGGTTTCAAACAGGCACTAGTCCAAAACATATATCATAAACTAGATATCAAAGAGCTCAAGAACATTTATTAATAACTCCTAATCTAGGATGACACTTTGCCAGAAGATTTCTCTATTTGATTATTCCCCTCTGATTCTGTATATTTTGGTACTAATTCATGTAATTTTGGCTAGTACAATTTCATGAAGAGATGTATTAGATTGATTGGTAAATGCAAAAAGAAGGAAATATTTCATTTACAGCTCAACATGTTGAGGAGAAGACTCATCATCATCTGACAATTTATCCTTCACCTTATACACTGCTTCTCCTACAACTTTAGCTGCTGATTTAGCAGATTCCTCAGCTGTGATTCTGCTCACTTCAAAGCTTTTCTCAGCCGCATCCTTCATCCTTCCTCCAGCTCCTCCTCCGCCTTTGTTCACTTCTTGTTCTTGACCTCTAAAGCTGAACCCCACCCCCCCCCACCCAAAAAAAAAAAAAAAATGCAAATCCATATTTATAATAAGTTGAAAGATATGAATAAAAATAACACTAACAATAAGCATGAAGATTATCATTAGCTATCTTACTCTAAATTTGGAGGAAAAAACTGCAATTGAAAGTCATGAACGATGGCTTTAATTTTGTCCCAAGAACTTTTATGAGATTTCTTCAATGTGACGAGTGTGTCCATTAGCATCTTGGCAAGAGGTGATTTCTCTTCCATGTCTTGGCCAATGTGTCCTCCTCCTTCTCCAACAACTGACATAATTTGAGTATTTGATATATTGATCAACAACAAAATAGTGATAAACCATGCACTGCTACTAGTATTTGTTCTTCCTCCACATTTATTATCCATGCCAACAGTTGAATAATTTTATACGAATTCAAAACAAGAAAGAAAAGCAAATAGAGAAGAGTTTAGATTGCAATGGATTTGGCTTGGTACATTTTCTTTCCCCCGCCCCCCCTCTTTTGGGCGGTTTTTGAGGAGGTTCTCCACGTTCTATCTTTGCATGGGAGTTGCATCTTTTTTTAGGAATCTTGATTTTGAACGCTTCAAACACCCCCACCCCTCTCCTTCTCTCTTTTTTTGGGAGATTATCTTAGCATAAACGGTAAAAACTTGCATGTGTATCATGATCTACTATTAGAAACCTGTATGATTGATATGCGCCTGCTATAATTTAAAGGGAAAATTACATACAAGTACCTTATAGTTTAAGCATTTCGTTGTTAAGGACTTGTGGGTTTTTGTTTTGTTTTTTTTTTTTGGTGACATTTCAATACCCTATTGGTAATATTTAGGTGGCAAAATTTCATACAATATCTCTCACGTCTTATGATAAAAAAAAGTTCAATTTTAATTTTAATAAATTTCTCATTGCTATAACTTTAACTTAGCAATAGTATCATTTTTTACAGTATCATTTTTTTACAGTAATAATATCATTTTTACAGTGATTAGAATTTTTTTGTAAAATGAAAATCTGAAAGAAATATTTTTTGTATTTTCTTTTTGTTATTATTACCACCTAAAACTACCATGAATAAGCTTATAATTTCTTTCTCTACCAAATGTTATGAAATTTTAAATTTTTCAAAAAAAGAGAATTTATAGGTGTTGCAAACAATAGATCTCATTGTAATAAAAAAGTTAAAATTAGAAGATACAAAAATATATAAAAAAAAGACACCTAATAATAAAATAATAAAATCATGAAGTATTTATTTGTAGTCTTTCCTAATTAAAAATTACAATGTTTGCTGTTTTTTCATAAATTTATTCTAACCTTTAAAATTTTCAAAAAATATATTTTAATTTGACCAATTATTTATAGTTGGCATAATACATTCGTAGCCCCCTATACCTGTTACTTTTTGTCAGTTTGACACCTCAACTTATAGTTTTTCCATTTTAACACTTGAACTCGCCTAAATTATAATTTTAAAACCCATGTCGGCACACGTGACATGGAATAGAAAATCAACATGTGTCATATCTCAAGGGTTTGACTGACAAAAAATTGCAAGTAGAGGCATCAAACTGACAAAAAGGGACAAGTATAGGAGGTGGTAGGTGCATTATGTAATCAGATTACCGCAGATTAGGCAAGTTTAAGTGTTGAAATGCCAAAACTGTAAGTTGAGGTGTCAAACTGACAAATTATACCAAGTAGAAGAATCTGCAAATGTATTATGCCTTTGTAATTCTAGTATAAGTAATTCAAACATGACATTTGAGATAGTTTTGTTCATCTTCAATTTAAAAGGTCCCACTGACACATCAAAGAAAAAGAAATAGAATAGAGAGCAAAAAATGTTGTTGTTTTATTTTATTTTCTTCAATATTATTATATTTGGTTAACCAAGATCGGTTGATGTGTAAATAGACCTATTAAATTAGAAGTGAGCAAAATCAAGTTCACTTGTTTTTTTTTTAACAGTACACATTTCTACTTTCGGGGGGGGGGGGTGGGGGGTGGGTGGTGTGGAGGGAAGGAGAGGATTTGAACCCTCGCCCTTTTACAAATGCCATACCCTATGGTTGGATTGGAAAGCCATCCAGGCTAAAGGGGGTTGGCAAATCAAGTTCACTTGTAAGTTACTTAGGATTGACTTGTATGTATAAAATTTAAAATTGACTCAACAATAATTTAATTGAGCTCGAGTTCAAGCTCTTTAACACTCTACTGGGTAGGGGCTCAAGAGCATTATCAAGTCTATATACATTGATTATATATTTTAATATATTTACATCATTGTCCTATGTATATAAATAAAAAATTATAGTTGACTATTAACTCTTTTTTATTTTTGGGGAAAGTATGGAAAACCACCATGTGGTTTCACGGTTTTAGACTTTTAAGTACGTGTTTTACGCCGTTACACACTTTTCAGTATATGCGTCTAACACCATTAACTTCGTCCTAGGTGGCACATACGTGGACATGGTTGACCAAAAGCTAAAGACACCTCATCCATTAAGTGGGCCAAACGAAGACAACTCATTAATAAAAAAATTTTCAAAAATCAAAAACCAAAAAATAAGGCAAGAATATATATATAGAAGGCAAGAAGAAACCCAGCTCAAGAGTGATTCTTTACTGCTTATACACAATCAAGACATTGCCTTTTTCAATCTTTCTTTTTCAAGAACTAGAATTTAATTGGAAAAAGATCGAAAACAACTGGTCAGTGGCAGAAGAATTCAGAAAATTCGTAGAAGATGGAATCAAGCTATCAAAACATTTGTACTTCAGTAAAGACAGGGTGGTGGCGCCGCTAAAACCGGTGGTGTTTATGGAGAAAGCACCAGAGTCGTATCTACCGACGGCTCCTATTGTTTACGCAGTTATTTCAGATCCGGCTATTGTGGATAATCCGAATATGCATAGTTACAATCCTTATTTGGATTCTGTTCTTGTTAGCATAAGTGGCTCCTAGAGGGTCCACTGTGTAATAGGTAGTAAGAATTGTGATTGTAGGATCGCTATTCCTATGGGAGAGCAGGTGTGTTTTTAAAAATTAGTTCTCTTTTTCTCCAAAAGGTTTCCAATTCATTATTTTGTTGAGTTGGGTTTTTTTTTAATTTTCAATCGAAAAGTTAAAAACTTTAATTTCATTTCTTTTGAGTTTGAACTTTTGATTTGCTTTTTTTTTTTTCTTAAAGCATTTCTATTTTGATCATTCAAGGTTGATGGGGGGCTCTAGTATCTCCATTAAAGTTAAATGGATACAGAAATTGTTATTTCCTGATGGAGAGCTATCATTTACTGTGCCATTTAGTTTTCCTGAGTATGTCACTCTTGTTGTAAAGAAACTAGTATCTTGTTGAAGATGAAGGAATATGCTTTAGATACACACTTCCGTTGCTTGAATATTAACTCAAAAAAAAAAAAAAAGACCAAGATTGCTTTTGTTCTTGTTGTCTATTCCACACAGCTTTGTTCAGAAGACAATTCATGTAAAATAGAATAGTTATGACAGTGTTGTGAAATTTTGAAGTTTTCTAATAAATAACAAGAGTGACTTTGTTGTTATGTACAATAATTTTCTATAGAAAGCAGATAATACAAGCATCACATTGCAGGCCATAAAAGAGAGCAAATTCAAAAGTATGCATAAGCTATAGAGAAAAATTTATACATCATTCTAATTTGCATTTGCTCTGTTACAGGTTAATAACTAGCACTCTCTTATGAGCAGAAAGCCACCACATTCTACAGCGACAGTTCTGAGGAAATTGCACAATTTTCCCACATTCTAATGACAATAATCCAATATCTCAAGAACTTAGCACGGCTGTATAATTGCAGCCAGCAGTGGCATCTCTCCAGCATGTTATATGTTTTCAGATTCTTCAGATCGTTTACCACCGAAAGCAACCCTGTTATATGTTGTTACAACCACTCTAGTATTTCCTTGGAATCTTTCTTTACTATTAGATGTGAATCTACAAATTTGCTCCTCTCTTCATGGCATAAACATATGGTAATAAGAACCACATTAAAACTAGGTTCAGAAGAGTATAATATCAGTAAATGATCGGTGTTGTGAATGCAGGTGAGGAATGAAGAGAAGGAATGGATTTTTTTTTTATAATTAGTTGTCTTAGTGTGGGCCAATCAAAAGATGAGGTGTCTTTAGCTTTTGATTAACTATGTCCATGTAGGCGCCACGTAGAAAGAAGTTAACGGTGTTAGATATATATACTGGAAAGTGTGTAATGGCATAAAACATATACTTAAAAGTATCACAAAAAAAACCATGTACTTAAAAGTTTAAAACCGTGAAACCACAGGGTGGTTTTTCGTACTTTCCCCTTTATTTTTTACCATCTTGATCATCTTTGTCTCTTAAAACATTATCACTTAAAAAAACCTATATTTACCCTTTGTATTTTTAAATTTTTATAATTACTATATGGATTGATTCTCTGCATTTTTATTATTTTATGCATTAAATCTTTTTATAATAGAGAATGAAAATAAAATAATATGTTGTCAACTCATAAACATGTCAACATGTCATGTAAAAAAATCCACATGAGTTACTAAGTGTACAACCACAGTAGATATGTTTTTTTTATGGTGTCCCAAGTGGAAGTGAACTTTAAGGGTTATAATTGCTATGATTAACGGAGACAAAAATGTAGGATTGTCCCATATATATTTTCTTGAATCATAACTTCTTTTTAATTTTCTAAAATCACAAGGTTTATACTAATGAAGCAATGAGACTTTGGTCCAAGTTGGGGACTACAATGCTATCAACCAAATCAAATAAGAAAATTGTGAGGCAATGAGACTGGAAATGTTGTAGAAGAGAATATAGATATAAGCACTTAAGGGAAGAAAATAATTTTTCTAAGCCTAGAACTAATAGGCTCTTAGCAGCCAATACAAAGTTAAGGAAAGAAAATCAAGAGCTTAAGGAAGAAAATAGTCTCATATTTTTTTTACAAATCGATGAGCTAAACGCCAAGATTAACGGAGTTGATACCAAATCTGACAATGTCAACAAGGACATGTGTAATCATAAGGTTAGGGTTGGTGTTTCTTTTTGCATTCTGTAAGTGAATATATATGGCTACTGTAGATTTTCAAGCACCAATTTGGTAATTAAGAAAATTTGATATTTTAGCCTTGTTGTATGCCCATTGACAGTGAATAATTTTATTTTTTGAATTGTAATGAATGTATGCTATTATTAGTCTCTTTCAATGCTTATAAATCATTGTTTTAGATGGTAAATGAATATTTTAGCCAAAAACTTGAAGATAATATTTCTACCCACCTTTATTTTGGTTGTAGTATCACATTGGGGTAATCAGTCTAAAGTTGTTCAAAATCTTTATTTGGACTTGTGTTGCAATATCATATTCATAGTTCTACTATTGTGGTTTACCATGCATGTTAAATTATAATATAATATAATTTTATAAAAATTTATTAAAAAATTTGTTGCGTGTCTAATAAACAAAAGATATTGAACCCATTTTAAAATATTTGTCAAGTTTGTGACGTGTATTTAATGAAGATTTGTTAACTTTGTGGTTATGAATCATTGTACGGCCGTGCTCGAAACTGTGTTAAAATGTGTGTTTTCGTTTAGTAAGGAACACGGACTAGAGTACCAGCGTATTGGTGACCGTAATGAAATATGTCATTCTATTTAAAGAGGGACATGACCTAAGACACAAACATATCATAGGTCATGTTGGGGTCTGTCATTTTTTCCGGTGACGAGCATGTCTCAAAGCACGAACGTGCTATAGACCATGTGCGAAAGGTGTTTGAGTTCTAGAAGTGCACATGGGTCGTGATACAATCGTGTGACACACAGTGTATCTGACTTCAATTTGAAAAACTATTTTTCTCCTTATTTTCTCTCCACTTGTACCCTATCTACATAAATACCTATTTTTAGGGTTTGGCTCTGTGATTATTCGTTATTGTTAGTTTCCCTAACACTCTTTTGTACACTCTTTTACAATATAGTGAAATCCTCTCCTCCGCTACATGTAGTTTTTCCCTACCTTGGGGGGTTTTTTTTATATAAATTCTTGTGTGTTATTTCTCTACTTCTTTATTTTGCCATTATTCTTTTGTGTTTAATTATTTTTTTATGCACTCTGATTGCTTCTGCTACGTAACAAACTAGCATCAAAGCTAAGATTTTGTTGGGCCCTTTAAATCTTGGCATTTCTAATTTGAATAATAGCTTTTGTGAAGTATGACATTCCACTATTGGATCGTAACACAAAATTATCTTTATAGTAGGTTAAAATGCACATCATACTCGCATAAATGGATTTGTGTGAGGCTATTTTGGGTTGATCATATGCCCACCTCATGGACAAGTGAAAAAAAGTAGTATAGAGACCATAAAGTTTTAGCTAAGATACATTTGCATTTGTCTTATAGTAGTTTGCAAGAAAGAGAAGACCACTGCTTTGTTGTGGATAAAACTTGAGCAGTTGTGCATGAAGAAGGCCCTACAAGTAAAATGCATTTGAAGCAACGTTTGTACTCTTACAATATGCCATAAGGTACATCCATTATGGACCATTTGACTATTTTTATGAAAATAATTTCTGACTTGGAAAACATGGAGCTTAAAATAGAGAATGAGGATTTGGCGTTGATTTTTTTTATCCCCATCTTCTCTAGTGTGTCTCTTAATAAAGTCTAATCGATCAAAGAGGGCCAATACTTGTACCTGTAAGAGGAATCATCCCATTGAGTGAGGGCATTATCTTGGTTACATTCACAACCTGGCCCCAACTTCACTAATTAATCAGCCTTGGTTATTATATGTTAAAATGGTTCCAGGCTGAGGAGGATTAAATCCCATTTATCGGCCTTGATAATTTGGCTCAATTGCTTCAAGTCATTTTAAAATTTGTATGTTACCATATTGTAAATTTGAAAGAGGCTTATTAGTCTCAAAAATATACTTGGGTATCTCAATATTCTGTCTGTCATCTAAAACAGAAGCAATGCAGTGTAAGTTAACATCCAACTCCTCTAATTATCTTTGTGACTGCTTCTGGATAGCCTCATTTCATTTGAGGATCGATCTAAAGATGGTTGACATCTAACCGATCAAATTATTAAACATGGAGTGGATCTCTGTCACGACCCGAACCTATAATCCGTGACCGGTACTAGGGAATGGGAATACTTAAAGTACCCGAAACCCATAGTAAGCCTTAAATTTTTTTTTGCGAAATAAAACAATAAATACTGAGCAATACTTTAAAAAAATGCTTAAAATAAAATAAATAACTCAATTGTCATTAAAATCCAAATCTCATCACCATTAATATAAAATTATCATGATACAAACTTTAACATAAATAATTCGTAAAATAAATCACAATATTTAAAATATCTACTGCAGTATTCTAGAATACAATTACAACATGATAATACATCAAATAAACCTACATAAAATAGCCGGCGAAGAAGAACTCCGGCGTAAAGTAGAGACTAACAGACGACTCCCGAGATCCTGAAAAATATTTAAGGGGAGTCAGACCTCACTGAGCAAGTTAATAAAAGAAATATATGCAGTTTGAAAATCCCTTTAAAATAGATATATTTTATGAAAATATAATGTTTATATCTTATAATTAAATCCCTTTGAAACATACTATTAATATATAACAAAACAGTTTGTTTTGAAAACTAGATAGAACCCTAAACCATAAATTCTAGTAGTCTTTCGACTCTCTTATTCCAAAGACTGCCGTCCCGAGAGCAAAATATCAACCGAGTTACAGCCGCAGTCATTAACACTTAATCCAAATTCTACTAGCGGTCCCGAGAACACAACATCCACCGAGTTACCAGCCCCAGTAGTATTAACTAATAGCCCGAGAGCACAGCATCAACCGAGCTTACACATTTTTCACAACTCACTCTCAATCCTACCGGTGCGCACACGGTCCTGATGAAACCCATCAGGTAGCCCGTTCTACCGTAATTTATTTAAAATAATTAAATATAAACTAAAACAAAGAAGATTACAATAAATAAAATAAAATAAATTAAATTAACAATTCAATAATTAAATAAAGATTTGATATATGCATACTCAACATATTTATACTTTAAATCTGAAAATCTACACACAGTTCAATTATGAACTTACAGTTTGAATGCGCTCCTCTGTGAAGTCGTGCTCGACCTTGACCTGAAGATTCTACGGGAGGCGCAGCTAAAGAAAAGAAATAAAATAGAATTAAAATAAAACTCCTAATGTTCTAGAATTCTACAGAAGAGACTCGATTAAAAGAACGACTCTACTAGACTCGACTCGATGTTACGTTTTACGACAAATTCTACCAAAAATCTGGTAGAGTCTCCTCTGTAAAACGGATACCTCCCTACAAAGTAGGGCCAACCTGCAAGGAAAATACACTTCAAAACCACACAGAGGCTCAACAACGTCGGTTGGGCCCCGAACTACTAATAATAGCCCAACCGAACCCAATTTTTCACAGCAATAAAATACAGTATATCTATATAGTCTTTAAAATCATAAATTAGTATTAA
>CATIWK010384432.1:0-10956 GCA_949634005.1 Mallotus japonicus
TAAATTATTATTTTTATTATTGATACTAATAAAAGTAAAAATTATATTTATGGTCTTAATTTTATTATTAATGATGAAAAACTGAAAAAACAACAAATATCAACAAAAATAAAATAAAAATCAACAGCTGCAGTTTTTTGCTGCTTTTGTTGATTTTTTTATTTCAGTTGTTGTTTTTCAATAGTTTTTGTTGTTTGTCTTTGTTTATATTTGTTGATTTTTGTTAAAAATAAAAAAATAACAATAAAAAACTATAAAAATTATAAGATACATAAAAAATTAGTAAAATGAAAAAAATATTGAAAAAAAAAATTCTAAAAATAAGAATTGCAAAGAGAATGGACTATATTTAAAAGAAAAAAAGTTAGAAAAAAAGTTTTAAAAATTTTTCAAATCAATAAATTTTTTTTTAATTTTTTGGTACATTTAAAATGGTTGCCTTTGTCTTGTTCGGGAAAAAAAAAAAAAAAAATAGTTGCCTTTGTCCTTTTGGGATGGGGTCCAGAATGGTCCACTAACAGTCTAATACAGCCCATATATTCTTTTTGGGTTACCTGGCTGTCCAACAAGGTAAGAAAATGGTTTTGCTGTGTGGAGGAGCAACTTGAATCTTCTGGAATTAGATTTTGATGGGACCTTAGTAGTGGATTTACAATTCTGCATAACCCCAATTTCCCAATAAAATTATTGACAAAAAAAAAAAAAAAAATCCCAATAAAATTCTAGTCTTTAAACTTTAAAACAAGATGAAAAGGAAACAGAAAAATGTCCTTGCAATGGATACTATTCAAACTTTATTAATGCTATATGCGCATATATGCGTATCTCGTCCTTTTCTGCCATTTTGGGGCTTTGAAAATGTACTACTTCAACTTGGAAGTGCATAACGGACCCGAAAATTTAGAAATTTAAAATCTCTCAAATTATACTAAATTTTATTAAATTTTGTAAATTTTAAAAATAAAATTTTCAATATTAGTATTAAATTGAAAAGTTTTTACGTGTACGCATGTACGTGCCTATGCAAACTTGAGTGGATAGAGATACAACCCACTCTTTCTGGAGTTGGGACAAAGGAAGACTTGCCACAAGAGGTAACTGATCAGGAGCTTGCTGCTTTCGTTGAGGTTACAAAATTCAATTAAGTGTGGTTCGAGATTAAAATTGTTCAGTTTAGTATAGTTCCAATGCCTTTCGTTTCAAATTTTGGTTCAATTTAATATTTTCTTAGTCTCGTATTTAGCCCTACTTCTACTTGCACGTCCTCATTAAAGGACAGTTGCGAGAAGAAAAGGCCTAAAAAGACTTGGGCTTTTCTTTGTCGATCTGTTGCCTAAAATCCATCTTAGCTTTTGGGTTTTACATTTCCACTTGGGCCTGGCTTGAAAGTTTTCTCCATTCTTTTCTGGATGCAGTAACAACTTCACTCCAAGATAGATTTTTAGCTTTGAAAGATTTTCTCTTTCTGAGTGTTATATTTAACGGTTGGATGATATACATTTAAAATATTATATATTTAATCAATATATATATTACTGCTTTACTAAATTATAATATTTGGAATTGCTCTTTTGATTTTTATTTATTTTTTGAAAAAAAAAATCATTTCACCTGCACGTAAATAAATTAAATAAATGAGTAAAATGTATTATTAATATTAAATAGTTAATCATCCCGGGCTCTCGAAGCATAAAGTATTACATGTTATTATATTAATTATGCTAGAAATTATGTTACTAATTAACGTATTAAAGGAGGTGTTTTATTCTTGTAATTTAGTTTGAATCTCTTTTAAAGCTGGAAATAATTTAGGTAAACAAATATAAGAATAAAAGGCAATTCCATTATGATAGAAGCGCATATGTATATCTTTTATTATTGCCGAGGAAAGACGAAATATATTCTGTTAATACTTTTTATTTAAAAGAAATAAAGCAGTAAAATTATTTTAGCTGAAATGCATGACAGTATAATGATAGATATTATAACAAAGCTAACAGCATCAAAGAGACTCGATCTTGATCAGATAAATGGAGGAATAAAACCCATCTCTCATCTAGAGTTTGTAATTATAAATATATATATAGTTGAATAATTAATATATATTTTTTAAATAATTAGGTAATGAAAATTGAGAAGAATGTAGCTAGTACTGTTTCATAAACTGTTATGTATGTATGGTAGACAAAATCAGAAATATATCTCTTACAATAATCAGAATAAGAGTTGTGTTGGATTCGAATAAATTCACTTCTTTCTGTCTCAACTTTATGCCTGATGCCATGTTCTTTTTTCTTTGATCATATACAAGATCCTCAGCTCCATCATTCACTTCTAAGAATCTTTCTTTCTTTCTTTTTTTAATTTTTTTGTGAAAAAGAAAATTCAAAAGAGTAGTTGGAAAAAACTTTTCATTTTACAACTTTTTTTGCAGTCTAAGCTTGACACGTATCTAATCAAAAGTTTGTTATTACTATTCCCTTCTTCTTCAAAATGTGTACGTATCCATCTACTGAGAACTGGAACAACTCATACATTAGCTTATTAAAAAAAAAAAAATCATTTCATCAATAACTCTTTGAATCGATTGGTAAGAAACTGTTATCTAGTTTAAATGATATTTTAAATTTAAGTTATGATATAAGTAGTCATATTAAATTATTTGTTAGATAATTTTTGTTGTTTTTATAATTCTACCAGAATCGAATCGGATTAATTAGAATTTAGTGAACTCTAAATATAGATGGTTGAAAAAAAAAATTCATTTGTTTTAAAACAATAAGAGCATTTTTCAGGCCATAAAAATTTGTGTGTTGATAAAAAATGTTTTTGGTCGATATTAATTAAGCACACATGCATGCAGCAACTACTGTTGCAATGTGGGATCAAGTTCAGAAGACTTATAGTGGCGCATGCTATTCAACTTCCATTATTTTTAAGAAGTCTCAATAATGACGTATGAGTATTCTTCCAGAATCAAAAAAAAAAAAAAAAAATTGAGCAACCTGTTCTGTCCAAAATCATCATTGAATTATTGAAAAGAAGTGGTTTGATACTTATTGTAAACCTGTACACACACACTTACATATATGATGCATCATGTTAATTAAAATTAAGAAAATACTTTTATTATTATAAATAAATGTGTACCTAATTTGGTGGGGCCATCATTTTAATTAACAGCTAATTAACAAGAATATTATGAATGAAAATAGGTGATCACAGCTCATTGCCAAAACTAATGCTTAATTACATTTTTAATTACACTTCTAAATCTGATGGATCAACAGTCAACGCGGATTCTTGAATCTCCTTCATATGTTTTTTTTCAAAAAAAAAAAAAATCATGGGTGGTGAGGAGATCAATTCAGATTTTTTAATTTATAGTTTGCTGATTGATTACTTAAGCTGCAAGTTTAGTTAACAGCTCAAGTTCAATGGATGATATTTTATATTTGCTCCAATCAGCCTTTTTTCAGTTTTTAATTAAAGAGAAGTTATTTATATATATATATGTATATTATCGATCTGATACTTTAAGAAATTGTTAGGAAATGTCAAAAAGATTTGAAATGGTGACAGATTAACCGTTTATTATAATACTATATGGTTGACCTTTAAATCAAAGGACATTAACCATCGCCATAAGCTATGGGGAAATAAATTAAGCAGAAATCCCCACCCATTAACATATATATATATCGAAAAATGATGGACGTTGCTACTAATGATATTTATAGAAGAATAAACAATTTTTTTTTTTACTAAATTTACCTTTACACTTCTTTTTTTTTTTTCCCTCATAATACAGAGAATTAAATCAATTAAAAAATGATTTTACAATTACAACCACCTGTAAACATGGGTAGTAGCCACGTCCAATTTTATCCATTTCTATAATGGCGTGAAGGATGGTCTTAGGCTCCTAGCAAATAGCATTCGTAGAGAATACAACAGCCAAAGTACAATATAGGTCTCCGGTCTCCACAATGACTTACCAAACTCCTCCTTAGCTTTTATCTCTTCCCTCCATAAATTTACTAGACATATTTTATTTTATTTTTATTCAAATGATCAGTACTTAAACTTTATTAAATTCTAATTAATACATTTCAATTTAGATAGGATCATAAAAAGTATAAAAAATTTTCGGTAATTATTTAACACAATATACATCAAGATTTGAATTTGAAATATTATTTAAATAAAACAACGTACCCTGTCAATTGATCAAATAGTTATTGATTTAATATGAATAAATTAAATGATGATATATATTTTAGGGATATTCTTGTCTAGGCTTGATGTATTACACCTAATGGTTAGATTTGAATGATACAATTAAGTGTTTTGTATATAAGAAAAAATAAAAAATCAATACAAAAATGAATAAAATCACAGCAATATTAAGTAAAAAAATCGCAGTGGTTGACCTAAAGTCACATTAACATTCTGTCCGTTGGACTTTTGTCATCCCATAAACGCGTACCAAGAATTCCTTGCCTTACCAAGTAAGTTCCAACGAATCAATCAAATTTTGCTTAAAAAAACAAAAAAAAATTGTACCCATTATATGCACTTGCAATATATACAGTTTTGATGATGATGATGATAACAATAATGATGACGAACCCACCCGAGCAAGAAACATGATTGGTGGATTATCATCATCGGCAATGATAGGTGTAATAATTCACTGTAATAAACAGTAACATCGATCTGTTACCATTTCAGTCACTTCAGGTTCAGCATTTGATATATTAATATTTTTTCTTTGGATCAAAATTTTTGTAATAATTAAGATATGGCAATATTGTTTCTCAATCTCAACTGGGTTTCTAATGGAGATTCAAGATAAAAAAGTTTCCACCACAAACAGAATCATATGATAACAATATGATTAAAAACAGATCAGCTTGAAACCTCATCAAGAAGCTTATATCTTCTGACTTTGTTTCTAAAAACATGCTTTGTGATGCCATTATTGTTAGATATCTCTTCTGATTTGGTTCTTCTAATAAGCTTCATCTCTTCTAATTTACCATTACTGATGAGTCTTCTTCGAGTTGTTTGTGGTGATCTCTCAGGCGATCTTTGTTTCTTGATTGGGCTATTGATCACTTGTAACTGTAAATTGCTACCTCTTTGGTGGGTCAACCTCAATCCTCCTCCTCCTCCGCCTGATCCTTGGCTACTGTTATTGCTATTCTTTTTCTTGTTTGGGCTGTTCTTGCTATCATCTTCGCTGCTGTTTTTATTTGATGATGAAGAATTTGAAGAATTCTGTGATTTTTCTTTTGTGTCACTGCTCAGACACCAATTGCATATTTGGTAGGATTCAGCCTTGGGATAAAGATTGCTACAGTATCTGTTGAAACAAAATTAATTAATTCACAGTCAAAACAAAGAATTCTTGAGATATTGATGAAGTATCATAAAACTCAGAAAAGAATTTTTCAAGTTTTCTTGGTTAAATTTTACCTGTGCTGAGATCTGAATTGGCAAATCTTGCATTGAAAAAGCTCATAGGAAAGGCCACAATCTCCACACATGCAACATTCAGGGCTTGCTTCTTGTTGTTGCAGCTGTGGCTGTGATGATGCAATGAATCCTTTTGGTGCTGCTGTGGTGGTCATATTATCAATTAATTCTTGTTTCTTGTGGCAAAGAAAGACAATAGATCGAGAGTGGAGTGGCTGTGGTGTATCGATAGATCGCCACAAAATACATATAAAATCTATCACTCAAACAAGCTTATATATATGTGTTAGAGGGAGAGCGTGTTTGAAAAGTTATAATAATAATTATTTTATTTTTATTTCTTTTGTTGCTCAATATAGAATTGAGGTTGAAATTGGGACCTTTGAAGGGTTGATTATAATTATAACATTCTTTTTGCATTAGCTCTTAATTAATTCTTTGCCCTTTCTAATTGTTGGCACAAAACATGGAAAGAAATCATCATACAAGCATATGCTACATAAACTATAATTATATTTTGTAATAATGCAGTTTGGGTTTAATTCATATCTTAAGCTGGAGTAATAATAATAATTTTTTTATAATAATTATTGAAGAAGATTACTATTAAATCACTTATTCAGTAATTTATAATGTTTTTTTATATAATTTATATAAAAATATTTCATGTATAAATGAATTCATAGATATTTTATTAAAAAATAAAGATGAAAATTTTCTCAAAAAAATAAATAAAGATGAAAATTGATAATCATATATAGTGAAAAAATTTCATATTTAATTTTAAGAGAATCATGGAAGAAGATTATTACGTGTACATTATTAATATTTAATGCATATATACGCCAAAGATTGATGTTGATATAATAGGCTAGGTTGCGTAGCCATTCTTAATGAAAAATGAAAAACATCAAAATCCAAAGAAAAATATTGGCATTGAAGATTGACCTATAGCTATACAATTAATTGAAGGTCCCCGCTTCAAACGCCGCAATGGGTGGCTGAAACAAGGTCTTATCTCCACTAACATATCTACACATCACGAACAAAAAAAAAAAAAAAAAAAAAAAAGGAAATTTCTTGATACATATTAATGTGGAAAATATTATTTTGTTTTTTTGTTCTTGACTTGCCTTTTTTTTAGGGAAGGTCAAGAGTCAAGAATGAGCAAGTAGTTCCTTCCACTCTATCTTTACAACAACACCCTATAATCCCCTCTTACACGAAAACATGCTATGATGGGGAAACAAAAGTATACATGCATCCCAAATTAATTAACTTTCTCGTTTTTTTATTTTTTTTTATTCCTTAATTTTTAGCTACTGTTTCAAAGAAATCCATTAATGTGTTTCTTATTTCAAAGGGGTTGATTAATAACCAATAGCCACAAAGATTCTAACTATTTCAGATTTCAAATCAGGTTAATTTATAAGGAAAAAAGCTCTGATAGCACTTTTTTTTGTTTCCATATATAAAATTTGAACTCAAAACTTCATTTAAAAAATTTAAATTTCTTGACACTTAAAACTTACATATATTTTTATATCATATGATGTGTTTTGCAATGTGTTGCTTATGCCATACTATACCATTACAATGCGTTTCAAAGGAATTGAAATCCCACTTCTTTTGTGACTACAGTGTTGGATTAAATATAGCATTTGTTTTAAATTTCATATCACAAGCATAACACATGGTAATGGTTGAATCGAAATTCTGAAAACAATTTGAATAAGTAGTAGTAGAATGTACAATTTGAGCCAGAGATTGATGAGTAAGGTAATGTATGAATCAATAATGATGCCGCATTACTCTTACATCAGCACGTGGGTCAAACGTGTAATTTGTGTGTATGACTAATCAATAGCTAAGCACATTTCTAATCTTTATCTAAACCCAAACAGGAGCTACTCTCTTCTCATGAACAGGAACATCACTTGACCACATGGCCGACCCATCCCAACCAACCTCCTTATTATTCACCTTCACTTCACCACATGACTATGTTCTGTTTCCCTGAGCCCTCAAAATCTGAGACACATTCCCACGTTTAACATGTCTCTCTTTATTCACATGTGTACGACGTGCTTCTATCAAAATTTTTCCCTCTAACATGTGGGATCTTTTTTTTTTCAAGAGATAACCATGATTTTCTCTTTTATAAGTCTATGTAATATCATTAAACTAATGTATAAGTTGTTTCTAATAAGTGAGATTGAACTTCAAGTATTGACCAATACTGACTCCCAACTAAAAGTTCTTTAACTGGCAAATGAGCGAAATCTTTTAATCAATTTAGTTGGGTTTGATCCTACTACATCATAATACAACTCCATTTTCCTGTTTTTCTTCACAACCCAGTATACAATTATATATTTAAATATTTTTGGTTAAAATATACCAAATTGGCTTGAATATAATTAAATATACGTCTTGTTTTGTTTGTGGTGATCATAACAATTAAAAAAAAAAAAAAACAACAACAACACTGAGACAAGCAAACCAGAAAACCAGCTATGTATGCAATCAACCATCTGGCAAATTAAAGTAAGCTCATCCATACAATTCATATCATTTAAATAATTATCAACAAGAGCATGGACCAATTCTGTCAAAATTTTTTAAGAAAAAGCAGCAGCAACGTGGACAGACCATGTTACTCCAATGTACGAACAAAGAATTTTTCAGTTATATAACAACGATTCGCTTTTAGAATACCCTGTCAACATTGCACTAGTCAAATCACATCTCATTTACTTCCTAACCTAATGACAATAATAACATTGAATAAGCATATGATTCCTCAAGTAGGTTTACCAAAAAGTAACCCTAATTTTGTTTAAACAAAATTAGAGTAAAGAAAGTTTTTCTTCCTACAATTGAAAATTCATTGAACATACTAAAATGTGACAATATTAAAGAGAAATTTGAGCACTGAAACAGAGCAAAAACTGGAGGCAGGACGAGAAATGAATATCAACAAATAAATATCAAGAACAAATATATCAGAGACAAGCTGATAATTAGACAAAGGTCAAGAGACCACACACCAGAGTACCTCTGGCCTGACATGTTTTGGCTTCTGAAAAGAAAATTGAACCAGTTCTTCCTATATCTCTAACAAAAGTGGTTCAACAGCGCTTGCTCTATCCTTTTATCATTTTTAGTTGCACAGATATTTCCTGATGCACCTAATGAACCTAATCCCAAGTAGTCATCTGATTCCCTGATGCATATGTAAAATGAAACAGCACATACCGACCAATCACAAAAATTAAAATATCTACATTGCAAGAAAAACTCACCTATACAGGGCATATTTTCAACATATGTACAACTACTTGTATTAACAAATACAACTTTGAGAAAAGAAAAAAAAAAATGTTACAGAGAGGCTCTACAAGATGATTCAACCATGGTAGAACTTTATTCGGACGTCCAGCTTATTCCAAGGGACCCAAAAGGCTTTACATGGTCAAGTAATTTCCTACTGCCCTCATCTTCTTTCTCAACTTTTGCAGAACAAAATACATACTACATCATTTATAATTCACCAGATAATATCTGCAGATGAAACAACAGGAAAAATTGATCAGTTTGCAATGGAAGGTTCTTGTGATGAAGATCGCGCTATTCATTTAACAAGGAAACATTACTCATTTAAATTTATATGATATGTACTTGAAAGATTAAAAATATATATATATACAGCCAGCTTAGCAGTTGGATAAACTCGCATAATATTTGCAGGGAAGAAGGCCAATTCACAAATTAACTGCTTCACAAATTACAAGTTATGTCAAGGACTTCAATTGGGCAATTAATTATAAAAATTTGCAAATTGTTTGAGATTGTTCCTGATGCCAACATGATTTTTCTAGAGACCAAGAGCATAAAATAAGAGAGACTGATACTTAACTACATTCTTCACCAAAGACAAATCATGATTAGCTCTGAGCACACTCAAGAGGGTGTAAAGTTCCTTCAGTAAATTCATGCATCCGAAACCGCTCCAGAAGTTCGAATGGGCTGCAACTAACATTTTAAATCCTTGTAAAAACAATGAGTAAAGAGATGAAAGAAATTCTTTAAACTAGCAAGAAATACTCAATGACCAAAGCAATGGCTTGGACTCTGCACAAAAGGACTGTTATTTCTATTTACAGATGTATGCATCTTAAAAGTGCATTATTCTGGTTGAAATAACATTGACAAGACATGAAAGCTAGAAATAATGGTGGATAAATGAATGTGTTGGCGCACAAAAAAATAAGCCCATGTTGATGGCCTAAAGCTAATACACTAGAAGATCTTGCAGGTGATACTAGAAAGCTAAGCTAGACATGTTGGCTTTGATGAGCAGAACACTGCTGTCTGAGAAAGGCTGAAAGCTCATTAATCCAAAAGCTCACCTAATAAAACAATGGGGCCTAACAAATAGCATATAACCTTGTGTCCTCAGATTTGAATCATATATGATTGCTGTAACATTATTACCAAATCTTAAGCCAGTTCGAATAATCATAAAGGGTTCGTCAATTCAGTCCGAAATTGACTTCAGAGGAACAGAGGGGACAGTAGAAAAGAAAGAACGTACAATGATTGCAATACAATTGTAAATTCTAAGGACAACTAAAGAATTTCTGATCCTTACAGGATGACTTCACGATTATGGCTTATCCTACGCTGATTGCTTTCCATGACCTCCAACACATCAGAAGTTTCTGGTCCAGCTACACCAGCTACAGTTGATGGGACAGAAGCAGTTGGGGTCCAAATCTAGTGCCATATTGCCAAAATTAGAAAACATCATATAATGATAGCTGCACCAAATAAATCATTTTCCCCCAAACTCACCTTTATCGTGTTATCGATCCCACTTGTTGCCACAACACAATCAAATGGATGACATTGTACACAGTTCACAACTGTTGAGGGAAATAAACAAATCAAAGGTAATGAACGGACATTATCAAGTGTTAGCATAAACTTCATTCATATTCAGCAGAAGGTATAACTTACCAGATTCATCTCCAAGAAGCATTTTTATTAATTTGCCAGTTTGTTTTTCCCAAATAAACCATCTACCATCATCACTTCCACTAGCCACATACTCTCCTGCAAATCAATTATTAGATACACAAGTCACATTTTTTTTTTGGGGGGTATAAGTCAAGAGTCAAGAATTGCTGGCTGCATTCAAAATAAAAGACATCAACCAATCTAACACAGATGCAGTGGTCAAAACATAGTAACAAGTGCAGCTAAGTGTTATTCATAGAAAATACAACTGCCCCTATACAACTCAGGTAGAAAACCTTCTTCTGACTGTTCCATGATTCTAGCTTAAAATATGTCCTAATATGTTTGTCATTCTCCATATTTCAATTTGTCTGTAATCATTGCTTATTTGATAAGAAATAGATACATTTGTCTCAATGTTGAAAATCTCTTTAGCATTATAAGCAATTGTAT
>CATIWK010384444.1:0-22470 GCA_949634005.1 Mallotus japonicus
GCAATATAGCTCAACAATCTTGAGTTTTCTGAAATAGATCTGATGGAACCTGACTTTCCCTTATCGTGTTCGCATCCTACTTGTCAACGATAAATGTTCCAAGTTGGGGATGATCTGGGATCCAATACAAAAAAAAAAAAAAAAAAATTAAGTTGAAGTGCTTCTTCCCTCAAAAGCATGAAAACGAAATATATTTAAAAAAAAAAAGCGAAATCAAATCAAAAGATAAAGGAGAGAAATAGGATACCAGCGCTGATTGTTTTGGATAATTGCATGGAAGATATGCACATCATAGGAAAACTTATTATTATTATTATTATTTTTACTTTCTGAATATTTTTATCAAAAGAACCTTTTCTCAACAGCTCTAGCACAACTCTCTCCAGAATTCTGTAAAGGTGAAAGTGCAAGGAGAAAAGGAAACCTGTGCATCACATTCTTAACTCACCACTCTCCACACAATACATTCACATCTCACTATTTAACTACTAATAATTCACTTGGACAAAATCACAATCTCAATGACAATTACTTGCACAATTTGTACATTAGTCTGACAAAAAATTAAAATGAAAAGAAAAAATATCATGTGTCATAAGCAAAGGGAAGCGCAATGAACGTTAAAATTATAGGGATGAGGGCCTTACCTTGCTAAATAAGAAAAGTGGTTTCTGCAAATTTGTTTCTTGCAATTTCTCAGCTTTGGACCTGAAAATTTCCAATTTGTCGCATCGAGAACGTTTTTAAGACTGGACATTCCAAGGTGTGAATTCAAGGAAAAAACCATTTTGATTCTTCTAACCTCCACATTAAAAGAATTATCAAAAGAAAAAGAAAGAGGGAAAAAAGGGACTAGAGCCTGACTTAGAAGAAATGAAATCCTAGCTGTTGTTGTCTCCTCCATCATTACATAGCAATGTAAATAACTCAACACTTCGAAAACCTCCAACTTCACTTATCTTTAGTCTTGTAATTTGATTAATCCCTCAAATGCTAATTTCATCGCCATTGGTACATTTAGCCGCGACAATTATGCTATGCTTTGAACAAAAAAATTAACAAATGCATCAAATTAATTATAAGTAACGATGATAATAACAAAATTTGAACAACTAATTAAGTTAATGAAAACAAGTTAGGTTTTTTATGTAACCAAGATTGTGGGATTATCGGGAAGGTCATCTTCAATGCAGTGCTTGCCGTCGTAATTTTTAGTAACCCCTCACTGTGCCGTCTAGTCTATATTCCCACTTATTCCAGTGGAGGTGTAAATTTTTTTAGAAAAGGAAAAGAAATAGAAGCAGTGGTGAGATTTCAAAGTGAAGCATAGGGTCGAAGAAAAAGAAGAGTGTGCAGAGGAGATAATGGTGGTGGTGAAAGGAAAAGAGGTGGCGCATAGGAGGAGAGGCGCCATTAAAGAAGGTCAGGAATGGAAGCAGTGGTGAATTTTTAGAACTAAGCATGGTGAGATTTGAGAGCTAAACATGGGGTTGAAGGAGAAAGTGTGCAGAGAATCATCAATTGCTGTGTTGTAAAGAGGGAAGATGACAAGAAGAAAAGATGACTGTACTGTAAATTACATAAGTGTCCTTTAATTGTGTACATACCGTTACATATCCCTTTATACATCAAACAATTAGCTTTTCTACAATGGGACCCTAGCCTAATTTTTTATTCCCCACTAATCGTCGCGGCCCGCTAAGACTATCTTTTCCCTTAAATCAATTGCAGCTGCCAATGGAAAGTGAAGACCACTTGTACCTATTTAGCTCAATTAACTTGTAAGACAATATCACTCACAAGTATTCTCAAAAAAAAAAAAAAAAAATTATCACTCACAAGTGAACAACATCAAATTATAACTTTGTAAGAAAATATCAAATTACTTGAAAAGTTGCGCTAAAGAAAAAAAAGAGCAAATTAAACAAAGCACAAGAAGAGCAAATATTAATTGCAGCTTCTTCTTTTGAGAATAATGCTCTTGAGGGAGCTATCCACCAAACACCCCTCCCATCCATGTCGCACCACGGCCTATCGTCCCATTTTTGAGCCCAGAGAGAAACAGTAAGTGATCATCTACTTATAAAATGGAAATGGATATCCATAAAAGTACTATTTTTTTAATTATATACTCATAAATAAATATTATCTCGATTGTAAAGAAAATAATATTTTCAAAAAAAAAAACAATAATACATGTAGCTGCGTGATCTGTTATATGACAAATTTTATAAAAAAAAAAATACATTTGTGGGGCAAATTAATTGAAATGGAGGTATTTAAACCATTTGACGCAACTCATAATGTCACGAAGAGCGACATATTCAACTATAAAACTTTTAACTTATAGGCAAAGATTAACATCTAGAAATTTCAAATTCAAAACTTAAATTAAATGGAGCCTAAACCAGTCTATCATTGTTGAGACTAAACCAGGACACTTGCGTTGCTATAAACTGCCATAATGAAGCTATCAGTTGAACACCATTTTCAGCTATTCTCAATAACAAAACAAAGCCAGCAAAATACAAAAATCACCAAGACTAATGCTATACGATGCTCATCAATGGTGTTACAGTGATTTTAGTGATGCTAGAAATTGGTTTTTGGTCAATCCCAAAAATTCCTTACACAACAAAATCCAGCAAACAAAGACAAACGTAAACATAGAAATACTGCTTCTCCGATTATAGACTTCCGCATGTAAAAACCTTACTATCTCCGGCGTAACATTTGTTAGGATTGCTCTGTAGTCCTTACTTGTTACCTCCTTAAGATACACTAACAAAAATTTTCATGGCTGAACTTAAGCAATGCATTGAGTCATTTGCACTTTATTTTAGCAAAATCCAAAGATTGAAATATAACGTTTAGAAAATAAATACAGGACCAGACAATTAAGTAAAAAATTCAGCTTTGGCTTTGCTTGTTCATCTGACACAACTTTTAAGCAACTCCAAAGAGATGGGCTCCTATAATTAAGATCAAATCCGAGAGAAGATGGCACAACATTTCTGTCATCATGCCATTATCAACCACAGCACAGATAATGATGGAATCATTATGTTGTGACCATTCCAGGTGCAACCCAAGTAGAGCAGCAGTGCAACATTTCCAAGTGTGAGGCTATTTTTCGGTTACAAGGTCATCGAATATTGGATGGACTCCACACTCAATTATCGCATCATAACAGTGTGATTTATTTTTTGTATCATTAAGGAAAAATGAAAAAACTATTGTACCCTGAAAAGACTTACCCACAATGAAATGTCCACGCCAAAGGAACAGGTGTCTTTATTTAAGGACTATTGAATCTTTGAAGGAAGAAAAACCTCCGAAGGAAGAATGAAAAAGAATAGGCCAATTAGGATGACTACTAGTACTAGACTGCAATTCGATTTTACACTGAATCCAAGGAAAGCTGAGTTGATCGAAGTGATTGGGATCAACAACAACACAAAAATAGAAACCTCGAATGTCCGACCACCGTTCGCATTGTGGTATTGACAAAGACAAAGAAGATCCTATCTTTTTATACTTGATCTTTTCTGCTACTTCACTTCCTAGGACACATTGCATGGAGACGGTGGAAAAACGGGGATACGGATACGGGGAAACAGCTTCATTAAAGTGTTTGTCTTCTAAATTAAAGTGTTTATATAGTACAAATACGGGGAAACGGGAATACGAATACGGGAAAACACCTACTAATTGAAGTATCCGTACAACATAGAGATACTTGCCAAACTGCAAATATATAGAACATGAATAAATACATCAGTATATACATCTAGTTTTATGATATGATATATACCTTGATAATAAGTGTGGTTACCTACAAGAAATTATTAACTACTACATATGTATTGCATCCAACAGTTTATCTATCAAATATAAGATACATATACAACATAATATATATCACATATCCAACAATTGGGTGCAACATTCTGAATGTAGGCATGAATTTCTTGTTGATGCGAAAATAGCAGATAACAATAGGAAGATACTTGGGGATTAATTATGTTGAAGGGTGATGGTTCATTTTCCTTTGCCTTAGCCTCAGCTTCCATTGGACAATAAATCAATCTCTGCAAAAGAGGAAAGACTAGGTGAAGGTGGGTTGGTATGCCGAAGCCCCCTCCGATGCTTAAGTTAGCTTGTGTCCATAGAGAGAAAGCTCAAACAAGAAAAATAATGACTAAAGGGAGATGAGATATTTGTAAATGATTTTTTTATAGCAAATGGTAGTAGAACAGAAATAAGAAGAAAAAGAGAAGAATGGAAGAATAAGAAAAAGATCACGTTGGAGAAGAAAAAGAAGAAGGGTGGTATTTATATAGTATAGGTAGGTGGGAGATGGAGTGATCTGATTGGTGAAAAGTACCAGACAGCACATGGGAGGAGCAAGCACTACAGTGATTGATGGGAAGTGCATTTAATGCTTGGTAGGAGGGAAAGTGCTACTCAGGAAATTTTCTAAGTAGGATTTCCTAAGTATGCCTTATTTCGATACTCCCGAGTAGCCGCTGACGAGAATCCTTATTCAGGCTTCTCTATGTGGGATATTTCCAACATAGACTTCCTATATAGGAATTAGCTTTCCTAAGAAGGGTGCTCCACTTGGGTACTAAGACTTGGTGTCCTAGTAGGAGATTCCACCTAGTGGTGTTCAACTTGAAATTGATTCTTGAATGTTGAAAAGTCAAATGGTTAAAGGTGGTTTGATGTGACATATAAGACATAGTTATTCTCTATGTGTCGAGCTTCCATTGGAGGTGAATTTTTTGTGCATCATCAGTAGTCCCCCCACTCTTAGTCTAGAATGTTCTAGACGAAAGAGTATAGTTGGTTGGTTCTTCCTTGATTTTCCTGATCAGAACATTCTTGTCTTGTACAGGATCTTGAGATCCGATTTTTGTCATTTTTCCTCATACAGGTTTCCTCACATTGTGAGGTTTTCAGAATCTAGGAGTCTTCCTAGTATTTGAGTGTTGAAAATTTCCTTGGGATTCCTTATGGACATGATCTTTTGATTTGATTGATTCTCCTTGGGGAGAGCCTTCTTAAGAAGGTTGGTTGGTGCTTAGGGAGGATTTGGGTTTCTTAAACTCTCATGGCATGGATTCTCACTTATGGAGAGTTAAATTTGAATTTAGAGGGTTTTGTCCCTTTATGATTTAGAGATTATGATTTCTTGAGAAAACATTTCCAATGGAGGAAATGTTGCCCCCATGGGGAGTTGAATAATCCTGAATAGATATTTCCATTGGAGGAAATGTTGTTCCTGAGGGGAAGTTAAAGATTCCTGAGTAGATAGTTTTGGGTAGACAATCCTGTGAAGCAGATTTCACTCCCTTAGGGCAGATTTAGATCTTCTATTGAATTTCATGTGAAGAAATCTTTGCTCCTATAGGGGAGGTAGAAGTCTTTAACTGAGAATTTTCTATGAAATAAATTTTGCTCTTTTCCCTTTGGGAAGCTTGAGGTCTTCAATTTGAACTTTTCTTATAGAGGAAATTTTGTTCCTATTAGGAGGTGGAGATCTTTGATTGAGAATTTCCTCCATAGGAAATTCTTCTCCCTTTGGAGAGTTTGATATCTTTGAATGAAAATTTTCGATAGGGGAACTCTTGCTCCCATGGGGGAGTTTGAAATCTTCAACTAAGAATTTCCAATTAGGAAAGTTTTACTCCTGTGGGGAGTTGGAGATATATGAATAAGAATTTTCTATGGAGAAAATTTCTCTCTCTTAGGAGAGGTTGAGTTCTGTGTATTTCCTATGGGGAAATCTCTCACTTGGGGAGGTAAAGATATCTGAGCAAATATTTCTTGTTGAGAAAATTCTCCTGAGCAGGTGGCCCTTATAGCTAGACCCAAAAGTTAGGATGAATTAAGTGCTTCGAAAGATTCTTCTACCAAGACCTTTAACATTGTAATTGCTACTGTGGTGAAGGCATCTCAATCTTATTTAGAAGTTATGACTAGGGGAAAAGTAGTTATAGTAGTGATTGAGAATTCCCTTATCAAAAGGCTCTCATAGGAAAATTTTGAACTCTTCCTCTTTATGGGAGAGGAAAAGGAAAAAAGAGGGAAACACCCAAAGAGCTCGAGTTTTCAATCAGTTCTAATTTTGAAAAGAAGAGCGAACTTCTATCTCAAATGACAGGGTTATCCAAAAGACTCACCCCCTCGTGTTGTAGTTGAGGATCTCAGGATTTGTTTTGAGAAGGAGTTACTTAGTAAAGGATTAGAAAAACAAGCTACCATTGTCGAAGCTCTTGAAGAATTCTAAAAATCTGAAGACTTCAGGAAGGTAATGGTGTCACATGCTTTCAAATTTCTATGCATAAGGGTGGTTTGATTTTTGTGAATGGCTCGTGGTCATTTTCCTGAGTAAGACTTTTCATGATTTGAAGTTGTTAGAGGAGATTCTACCGCCACTCTGAATGGAGATGTTATAGAAAGAGAGAAGTCACCTTTAGCCTACTTTAAGGTCATTAAAACTCCTACAAGTGTTTATTAACTTCTCAATTTCCCTTGAGAGACCAGAAAAATCTTTAGATGTTCGTGACATGCTTATAACAACTATAATATGAAAGTGAATAATTGTATGTTGTATTATATTAATAATAGAAAATACAGGGCTGCTACTTATAGACTTACAAAGATAAGAAGTATAGATGTACTAAAAGACTACAACATAAGAAAACGTAGTGGAACTGAAATACAAAGAGAATAAGAATATGACTAAACCTTTAACACCCCCTCCCCCCACAAGCCAATGGGCACTGTAACAAATAGAGTTTGTCACATAGAAAAACAAAACAGGAAGTGGCCAATGGCTTGGTAAACAAATCAACAAGTTGATCAAAAGATAAGAGAAATATAACCTCCATGGAACCATTAGAAACATGTTCTCGCATAAAATGGTAGTCGAGCTCAATGTGTTTTGTGGGAGCATGAAAGATAGGATTCGCCGTAAGATAAACAGCACCAATGTTATCTCACCATAAAAGAACTTTTGATGAACATGGATAGCCAATTTCAGCAAGTAGAGATTTAATCCATAAAGCCTCAGCTATAGCATTAGCAATAGACTTATATTCACTCTCGAAAGAAGAGCGTGAAATTATCGGTTGCTTTTTCACCATCCATGAGACCAAACAATTTCCAAGAAAAATGCCAAAACCACTAGTCGACCTCCTATCATCAGGATAGCCTCCCCAATCACTGTCAGTGAAGCACTGTAACTGTAAAGAACAAGTTTTGTCAAAGAAGAGGCCATAAGATATAGTGCCCTTGAGATACCGTAAAAGCCTCTTGACTGCTTTCCAATGTTCATCCGTTGGAGCATGCATAAATTGAGAAAGTTTATTGACTGAAAAAGCTATGTCCGGCCTGGTCATGGATAGATATTGAAGTGCACCCACAACTTGGTGATAAGGTTGGCCATCAGGTAAAAGAGTACCCATATTTTTGGACAGGGTAGGAGTGACAGCCATAGGAAATGAACATGCCTTTGCATCCTCCATGCCTGTTCTTTTTAGCAAATCAGAAATATAGCAGGTTTGAGTAAGTATCAAACCATTCAGAAGTCGTTTGGCTTTAATACCAAGGAAGAAGTGAAGGTCTCTTAAGTCTCAAACTGGAAATTCAGACTGAATTGCTTGGATGAACCTGTGAAACAAAGATGAACTAGAACCCATAACAACTAGATCATTAACATAGTAAAGTAAAAACATAATATCAGCACCAACACGATAAATGAAGAGGGAAGAGTCAGCTTTAGAAGAATTAAAACCAAACTGATATAAAAATTGAGTCAAGTGATGAAACCATTCACATGGAGCTTGTTTAAGTCCATAGAGGGACTTGTGCAAGTGACACACAAAGGAGGGATGGGCAGAATCAACAAAGCCTAGAGGTTGCTCCATATATATCTCATTATGTAAATCCCCATGCAAAAAGGCATTCGATACATCCAATTGTTTGATTGGCCAATTGTTCATAGTTGCTAATGCTAAGAGGATACGAATGGTGGTTGCCTTGATGATAGGACTGAAAGTCTCTATGTAGTCAAGTCCGGATTGCTGAGTGAATCCTTTGGCCACAAGACGAGCTTTGAAACGCTCTACCTGGCCATTTGGAGGTCACTTGATTCGGTAAATCCACTTGTTGCTCACCATATTTTTGTCAGGTGGGCGAGGAACCAAAGTCTAAGTTTTATTGTCAAGTAGTGCATATATCTCCTCCTGCATTGCCTTTTTCCATTTTTTGTATTTATTTGCTTGATGGAATGTTTGTGGTTCAAGGTCAAGAAAATTTATCTTAGAAGATGATTTTGTAGTTAAATAAAATTGTTTCTTGGCTGAGGTCGTTGGTCGTAAAACCATAGGGTGAGTTCGGGTGGTGTTGGAATTATGGGTGTTGCGGGTGGGAGAGAGGGTAGCAGCTAAATTTAATTCAGTGATAGGTGACGTAGGAGTAGTTATTGTGTCGGGTGAAGTGGATGAGGATGAGTGGGTATGAGATGAGGAGGAAGATAAGATAGGATAAGTAGAGAGTGGTTGAGTGGGAGATAAAGATTAAGTAGAAAGTGGAGTGGAAGATGTAGATAAGGGAGAAAGAGATATACCTGCTTCAGAGTTCTAGTGGGCATAGGACTGTATAGTCATAGTCATCCAAGGTGAGCTAGACAAGTGAGAAATGGGCATAGCAGGAAGCTTGGGTTGGTTAAAAGGAAAAGTGGACTCGTCAAACTTGGCATGCCGAGCAATATATACTCGACCACTGTCAATGTCCAAGCAATAAAAACCATAATGATTAGCAGATTTACCTAAGAAAACACATATTTTAGTGCGAAAATTGAACTTATTTTTGTTATATGGGCGCAGCCAAGGATAAATGGCTCAGCCGAATATTTTTAAATCATTATAGGATGGAGATTTATGAAACAATAATTGAAAAGGACATTAATTTTGAAGGACAGGTGTTGGTAACATATTGATGAGTGAAACACTTGTTTCAAAAGCATAATTCCAAAACTTAAGGGGGACATGAGAGTTAGCAAGAATGGTGAGACCGGTATCAACTACATGTCTTATTTTGCATTCGGCTACTCCATTTTGCTCATGAGTGTAGAGACATGCCAAGCGATGAACAATTCCTTTGTTCTTAAAATAGACATTTAGTTTTTGATACTCACCACCCCAATCAGTGTGAAACGCTTTGATTTTAGAATTAAATTGTCTGTGAATAAAAGCTTCAAAGTTAAGAAAACTGGAATAAACTTCACTTTTATTCTTCAAAAAATAAATCCATGTGTACCTTGTAAAATCATCAATAAATAAACATAAAGTACCTATGTCCTAAAGAAGATGGCATTGGGGCAGGGCCCCAAACATCGGAATAAATAATTTCAAAGGGAAATTTGCTATGATGATCAACTAAAGCTAAAGGGATTCTAGATAATTTTCCTAAATAATAAGAAGAATAAATGGTGGATGTTGAGACTGAAGAAGATGGTAAATCATGATTGCGAATTATGCTGGACACGGTGCGATGTTGAGGGTGGCCTAGGCAGGCATGCCAATCATCAAAAGACACCTTCTCACAAACCAAAGCTTGTTTCAACGATGGTGGAATGACATAGAGACCATGCTCACTCAGGCCTCGAAGTAGGATTTCCTTGCTCAACTGATCCTTGATAAGAAAATAAGATGGCCAAAATTCAAAGAAACAGGAGTTATCTTGTGTAAACCTTTGAACTGAAAGAAGGGATTTTGTAATTTTTGGAACTAATAAAACATCTTTTAAGAGCAAATTTTTGGATGAATGTAAAAAGGCACTGCTAGAGTGTGATATATGCAAACCTTGACCATTACTAACTTTTATTTGATCACCGCCAGTACATGCCTGAACTTGTTGAAGATTGGTGAGATTTGGTGTAATGTTGAGGATGCCATGGAACATATGGTTCTGGTGATGGTGGTAGTTGAATATTCGATGACTGTTCAAACATATGGCCATACCATGCAGGTGATGTTTGAGAATGATGCATGGTGCTATCGTTCCATGTGATGTTTGCTTATGGTTGAGGAGAGAATTATCGAGGATTGTACCGTCATCTACATCTATCAGCAGTATGGTTATGGTAACCACGTATCTAGCAAGCTCCTCGGTTTCGGCGGTTATTTGGTGTAAAGAAAGGTCTGGGTTGGGTGGGAGGGCCTCGTGGGAAAGGAGAAGAATTTGGTAGTCGAGGAAAAGTGTATGAGGAGGGACGGTGTGGTGGGTTTGGAGGGCGGTAAGTCAAGTTAACAACAGGCGACTCTTGTGTACTGTGAAGTAAGATTTCATGGGAAACCAATTGCCCATGTAGTTCATGAAAAGTGACAGGTTGAGGATGTTGATTAAGGGCTGTAATAATAGGATGGAATTCACTCCCAATATTGCGATAAATGATCGCATTAAATTCAACATCAGAAAGTTTCCTACCAGCAGAAGCTAATTCATCATATAAAGCCTTTGCTCGTTGAATGTATTGAGACACACTCATGTCATTTCTCTTAAATTTTTAAAGTTCTATATTTAATTGTAACTGTCTGTTTTGAGATACAGAACCGAATGCATTTGCTAATGCATTCCATACTGCAAAAGATGAGGTTAATCCAATGATGTAAGGAAAAAATCCTTTGTGAGGGAAGAGAGGATCCAAGACAAAAGTAACTGATCTTTTTGAAACCAAAATTCATAATTAGTATTAGGAATGGTTGTGATAGGAGTTGTGGTTGATTGTATGGAGAGAGGAGGGGCAGCCATAGTGCCATCAACTAAACCTTGGAATTTATAGTAATTCAGTAATGGAATAAATTGAGTCTTCCAGGTTAGATAGTTCCTTGGTGTGAGTTTTATGGAGAAAGCATGATAAGAAGAAGAAGAGGGAGCATATTGCATGGTTGGAGTAGTGGGTAGGGTAAGAGCAGTAGAAGTCATAAAAAAAAATATTAGCAGACAAGCTCTGATACCATATAACAACTATAATATGAAAATGAATAATTGTATGTTGTATTATATTAATAATAGAAAATACGGGGCTACTACTTATAGACTTATAAAGATAAGAAGTATAGATGTACTAAAAGACTACAACATAAGAAAACGTAGTGGAACTGAAATACAAAGAGAATAAGGATATGACTAATCCTTTAACAATGCTTGAAGAAAATCAAGTGGAGAATATTGTTATATTCCCTTCCTCAAATAATAAAGCAAATGTTGAGCTTCTTTCTTTATATAAGAGAGTTGTTCTAGTTCAGTATAACAGTGCTGGGAATATTCCAGTTAGGATTTTACACTAAGTGTTTTGCCCAATACTGTTTTCAAGTGATGATGTCGTTAAATATGATTTTCTTATAACTTTCCTATGTATCTATTTTGTTGATGTTGACTAGCACTATCTTTCTTAATGCTTTAATTAAGATCTTCTATTTTCGAGATCTTCCACTGTCATACATTCCTTTATTCTTTCTGTTTGAATAGAGATCATGAATGAGGAGTCATATGTTTAGAATAAACCTCCTAGGTAGATGAAGTGTTTGGTTGATGTCTGCATGAAGTTTATTGGCTTCTCATCATGAGAAATTTTGATATTTAATAAGATCCTCTTAGGAAAATTATAATTCTTGATCAATTCCTTTAGGGAGGATTTATACAAAGGCAGCCTCCTTTGTGAGGTATGGTTGATTGATTCCCTTTGTAAAAATTCTTACATGGATGACCTCTCTGGTGGACGATATTTGATTGATTCCCTTTTGGGATTCCTAAATGGATGTTCTCACTTATGGAGAATATTCTAGTTGATTCTTTAAAAGGAAGTTCTCACTTATTGGGAATATCCAGATTGATTCCCTTGTGGGATTTCTGGATAGAAGTTCTCAGTTGTGGAGAATATCCTGATTGATTCCCTTATGGTATGATTCCTGCACAGGTGCTCACATTAGTGCAATTGAGTTCGTCTCACTTCTAGAGACTTCATGTGATTGATAGATTTCGAATGCATTCTTTTTGGTTCACCTCACTTTTGGAGGTGTTCCTCATGAGATGAGGAAATTAATTTGTATAATGTTCCTTTGTAGGAAGCTCTTAGAGGATTTCTTCCTCATAAGTTAATTTTGAGTATAAGATTCCAAATCATGTATCATAGTGTGATAGCTTTAAGGTTTGCAATTTCTAAAATGATATAAGTAGTAAAGCTTTATTGCGAGGGAATATCTCCTTTTCGAGAGGATATCCAAGCACAATCATGTACAAAGAGAAATATACTAGAAGATGATGCCTCTATTTCAAAGAGATGCTTAACAATTATGTCATATAGATAGAGTAGCTTCAATTGAGATAGTTGTTTTTTTCATGAAAGAGTGTACCATAAATTTATAAAAACCTAGATAAATAACAAGTTTCCTTTAGAGCCTACCAGGTAGAAAATTCATGCTTTGAAAATTTAGAAAATCCTGAATAGGTCATCCCAAGTAGGAAATAATTGAAGTTTATTATCAGCTCTTTTCCATTCCAGTATGAGTTCTAGGAGTAGCTCTATAAGCTCATAGGATACTAGGTGATCTCTTTGTCAAGTCACTTTTTGTTCCTTCTACTCTTTTCTTTAACCCTCATAGGATAATCTGATCAAACATTATTGCTTGTCAATAAGTCTCAAATCGGCATACAATATTCCTCTAGAGGAAAATGATAGTTTCCTGACTAGCAAATCCTATCTGATAATGCCTGTCAAAGTCTTGGACTCTACCTATTTGGTCAAATAATCAATGCCAGAATTTTGGTAGCAGAGACATATAGTATCTTCTTTCGTACAATTTCCCATCTTGAAGAGTAAACTGTGATGTTCTTAAAGAGGACTTAAGAACTTCTTTTTTATTTAATGGGAATTTTCCTGTATGGATGTCACTAGATAGGTAATTTGTCTAGCACACAGGATAGGATATACGACATAACAATCAACATAAACCATATGCATCCTGGCCAAGAGTCGGTGAACTCGATACGTATCCTTAGCATTTTTGAGAATTCCCCCTTATAACATAAGGTTTCCATAAGCAGTGGGTCCCTACCTGTGTGATAGGATAGCTTGATGTTGGCCATCGCCATCCTTTTAGGGGAATATGCTTGGAAGTCACCCGTTCTATATATCTAAAAGGCATATCTTGGTAAGGAGATCTATCCGACATGGGAACAAAAACAAGTTTGCACATTCTGCTTCTTCAGTCTCCTTAATGTAAATTTGAAATTTCTTTCTTTTATAACTTGTCCTCATTCGACGTATGGAGCAATATTTTCTTATTCAAAGAATATCATTCTCTAGTCGCATGTCCATCTCTTTATTGTCAATAAAATTTTTTAATTTTATCTCTAAAATCCATAGGGATTTAGTGATAATTAAAAAGAGCATTTGCATTTGTGTCTCCTTCTCCCCTTCAAAAAGAGTTTGAAGAATGGCAATGACTTCAAGCTGAGTAAATTAATGTTGACTAGGCTTTGAGCTTAAGATTTCCTTTAAAAAATAAGTTGATTTCCACTGACTTGATTTTATAGATCATGTGGCTTTTCAATTCAAAAGTGGTCTTCAAATTTGAGGATTCATCAGTAATAATTCTTCTCCAAGGTTGTAATAGATATGAAGATGCTTCTTGAATAATTAAATTCATAAAAATATCCTCTTCAAGGTGGAAAAATATGTTATCAGCTTTACATTCTTTAGCTGTCTCATTTGCGTTATCACCGATAGAGATTTCCTTCTCAGGATAAATCATGTTTAGGAATATATTGACAATAACACAAGAAAAGTATGCATATTCTCAAATTTTATATTTTTTTAATGTGAAAAGTTATGCAAAAGAATTACACTTATGTAAATAAGTGGTGTGCAACATAATTCTTACTGGTGATTAAGTCATTGAAGACTTGAATGTTAGTTCTCTCATTACAGAGAAAATATCGGGAGTCAGGATATTACTTAGAGGTTAGGTAGAATTAGCCTAGGTGAAGTCAGACCAAGAAAGACCTCCCTCATGAGTAGAGGATATAAGGTTAAGTCCTTTCCTATAAAGGATAAAATTCATGCTTTATATGAATGGACTAAACATGCATCATTATAAAATGATTAGTAGAACACATTAATTTAAGATATTATATAAAGAAAACTTATCTGATAGGCTGTAATCAGTCTCAGAAACTTCTTGCAATTACTTTAGATCCAAATAGGCACACACAAATAGAATAAGAGAATGCATTTGTCTTCCATTGCTTTCAAACTGAGTAGGATGCATATATAGATTCCATGGCAACAAAGGGATTCATTCCTCCATAAGCTTTTCTTGACAATATTCCTCGACCTCTGATGAAGATGACAATCCTCAATTTTCCTGAGTGGCATTGGAGCTTGGGAGAATTTTAGCCTCTGCTTTGATTTCCATGTAGGATAATTTAGAAGCCTAAAAAATATAAGGACCATATAGGATTCCTAATTAGAAGTTCCATAGTAGGGATTCCTCTTCAACTAGTGTCGTCTTATAAAATAAAATATAAAAGTACTATGTTTATATAATGCTAAATGCTAACTAAAATGAATGAATGAGTGCTAAAATGAGTCTTAATTCTATATGCAATTTGGCACCAACATAGCTATAGCATGTAATCAAAAGTTTTATCCAAATTGCAATAATGCATTCATTTTCAAGAAAAGTATCATGGCACAAACAAAATGGGACAATGTTATACATAATCACAATAATACATGCTTCAAAGGGAATTTTCATTGCTTGTGAGCCTTAAAGAAATAAGTATGCAAAGAAGTTATTTTGTATTATTCTTAATAAATTTGATACACAGAGATATACTTTATATAAATACAATAGTAGTTGTATATAAGTGTATGACTAAACTATAGGCAAGTACATAAGATTAATATACATAACAAATATAATAGCCTAGTTATTTAAGACTGATGGTCTTATGGTTCTAATACCCCTACCCCCTCCCCCCCGAGGAAGCTGATGGGTTGTGAGGGAGAAGGAAAAGCTTATAGTAGAAGAATTGGAAGGGTCGAACGCCAAGAGGCTTGGTGAAGATGTCAGCCAATTGATCTTTATTGGAAAGGAAGCCAATCTGAATAGTGCCATTATGAACTTGTTGTGATATCCCACATCGGTTGGGAAGGAGAACGAAGCACTCCTTATAAGGGGTGTGGATACCTTCTCCCTTAAGACGCGTTTGGGTTGTAGCCCATAAAACCGTGAGCTCCGGGCTGGGCCTGTGCGGGCAAAGCGGACAATATCTTAAGCGGGTGGACTGGGGCTGTTACACTTGTTCACGAACAAAATGAAAATCCAGCTCTATGTGCTCAGTTCTAGCATGAAAAACTGGATTAGAGGACATGTATATAGCTCCAAGATTGTCATACCATTGAACACCAATTTCATTTAACAGTGATTTTATCCAAAGAAGCTCAGCTGTAGTGTTGGTGAGAGCTTTATATTCACTTTCAGACGATGATCTTGCTACTGTTGCCTATTTTTTTGCACTCCAAGAAATAAGAGAGGTGCCCAAATTGATTCTATAACCACTAGTTGACTATCTATCATCTGAACATCCACACCAATCACTATCTGAGAAACACTGTAAATGACATTGATTATGAGTGGGGTATCGAATGCTGAGGTTGGTTGAGTGGATGTTGTTTGTTGATGAGTAGGATATTACGTGAGGTCAATAAGAAGTTGGATATCTATGGAGTTGGGTGAGGGATTTGAATTTGGTGATAAAGGAGAGATATGGTGAGTAGGGTAAGGTTGTTGAGGTGGAGAAGAAGAAGGAGATGGAGGAGAAGAAGGTGTAGACAACGAAGGGTGGATAAGAGAGCGAAACTAACCTTATGGAGATGAATTAGCAGAGCTTGTATGCAGTTGTAACTAAGGAGTGGAGTTGGACTGGGACTCTACTTTGGTAGGTGTGTGGTTTTAACAGGGAAAAGAATTTTCATCAAGTTTTACATTCCTGGCTATGTAGATTCAGTTGGTGGATAAATCCAAACACCTATGACCATAATAGGAATTAAAGGGACCAAGATAAACACATGCTTTAGTTTGAAAATAGAATTTATATGAATTGTACGGACATAAGTATGGAAAAACGGTACATCCAAAAACTTTAAGATTGGTGTATTTTGGATTTTGACCAAATAAGACGTAATATGCAGATTTGTTATTTAAAACTGAGGTAGGCATACCATTAATTAAAGAAGTGGCAGTATCAAAGGCATATGGCCAAAATTTAAATGGTATAGCAGTATGAGCAAGAAGTGTTAAGCCTGTATTGACAATATGATGAATTTTTCTTTTAGCAAGGTCATTTTGCTCATGCGTGTAAGGACATGCTATGCGATGGACAATACCATTTTTCTTGAGAAAAGTATTTAGCTTTTGATATTCACCACCCCAATCGGAATGGAATGCTTGAATTTTTGAATGAAATTAACGCTTAACAAAATTATTAAAATTTAGAAAGACATCATAAACATCCTAAATTAGATAAAATTGGACTGGGTCCCCAAACATCATAATATATTATTTGAAAATGACTAGTAGTATGATGCTCAACACTAGCAAAAGGAATTTTAGCTAATTTGCATAAAAGACATGAATGACAAGGTGACTGAGATGCGCCAGCTGATTTTCTTTGGCAATGGTGCGAACGGTTTTGGATTGAGGATGACTAAGTCGTGAGTGCCAAAGGTCATAAGAGGTTGACGGTGTGGATGCCATGAATGCAAATTTTGATGAAGTAGGAAATTGATACAAGGCATGCTTATTCACTCCCTTCAGCAGCTCCTTTCTTGTTTTCTGATTTTTTATGACAAAGAAAGAAGGCCAGAATTCAAAGAAGCAGTCATTGTCACAATAAAATTTATGAACGGATAACAAGGGTTTAAAAATTGTAGGAATATATAATGTGTGTGGCAAAATTTACGAGAAGATTTGGGATATAGGCAGTACTAGTTTTTTCTATAGTTAAACCTTTACCATCACTGAGAAATAAATTTTCTAAGCTGCCATATTACTGTGGAAGATGAAGTGAGTTAAGGTCTGGTGTAATGTGTGTTGTAGCACCAGTATCAGCAATCGAAAGGTTAAAAGAAGTGTCAATAAGGGACTGAGGTAGAGCAGAGTTATGATATTGCTAGTAGCCGATGTTGGCTTGCAGTGGTGCCCAGAGTGGAGTGAAACGCTGAAAGCATTTATAACATGTAGGAGCAGTGTGGTTCGTGAGACCACAGATTTGACACGTAACACCTCTGCGTCCTCAGCCTGACTAGGAGTTGCAGAAGTTTGGATGCTGTAGGCGATATGTGGTTGGCAAGTGAGGTGAGAAGGTGAAAGATGTGGAAGACGAGGGTGTGGGCAAAATCGGAGGCCTGTAAGCGATGTTGGCTGTGTAAGAATCAGTATGGCTTTTCAATAAGATTTCATGAGAGATCAATTGGCTATGTAACTCATTAAAACTAACGGGCTCTGATCGCATATTGAGTGAAGATATGATTCTTTGATATTTAATACCAATATTACATAAGATGATGGCATTAAATTCAGCAGATGACATGGTACAACTAGCAGTAGCTAATTCATTAATAATTGATTTGGCTTTGCGAAGGTACTCAGTGACAGATAAATCATTCTTCTTAAGTTCTTGTAATTCAATATGGAGTTGGAGCTGACGATTTTGAGAAATTGCTCCAAAAGTGTTAGCTAAAGCAGTCCAAGCTACATGAGAAATGAAACTCCAACAATATAGGGAAAATTTTCTTCAGTAATAGATGAAAGAATCCAAGATAAAAGCATTTGATCCTTCTTAAACTAGTGTTGAAAGGTCGGATTTGGAATAGGAGAAGGGGGATCATTAGTACTCATAATTGTTGGTGATGGAGGTGGTATGGTGCCATTAATGTAGCCCATAAGATCTTGAGAATTTAATAGAGGAATGAGTTGTGTTTTCCAAGCAAGGTAATTTCGAGAATTTAGTTTGACAGAAAAAATGATTTAGGTTAAGGCAGAAGAAGATGTGGGAAGAATAATCTGAGTTTCGGTATTAGAGGCTATTGCTCTAATACCATAAAGAAATAAGTATGCAGAGAATTTATTTTGTATCATTCTCAATAAATTTGATACACAGAGATATGCTTTATATAAATACAATAGTAGTTGTATATGAGTGTATGACTAAACTATAGGCAGGTACATAAGATTAGTATACATAACAAATACAACAGCCTAGTTATCTAAGGCTGACGGTCTTGTGGTTCCAATAAGCCTAACCTAGGGGTAAAATGAATCCTAATGGCATTTAGGGACCTGGTTCGAGTCTCCTATATATCTATTCCATAAAGAAAAAAAAAAGGTTTACATGAAAAATCACTAATCACTAACCTTTGATCACAGAAATGGTAACTACAGCTAGAAATCGCACACCAAAAGACCATGTACCGTAATTAACACCAAAAATTCAAGTATTGTAAACAGTAGGAAGAATGATTCTAACTTACCTCAACATATATGTATGTCAAAGGTTGATCAAACAGAGGAGAATGTTAATAATTTTGGGCTTCATGGACTCCGCCATGCTTGGACTTTAATCGAACTTGAATGTTGGGCCTAGCACTAAATGGGCTTTCAAATGGTCCATAGGTCTCTCCAAATCTCCAAGTGCAACCTTTTCTGCTAGCACTAAATGGGCTTTCAAATGGTCCATGGGCCTCTCCAAATCTCTAAGTGCAACCTTTTTTTTTAATAAATGCCTCAAAACATAACCAAAACAACAAAAATACCTAAAACTTTCATTAATTACACACATGCCACCTTGTGTAACTTTATTTACGTGATTGCACCTTCTTCACTCACGACCAAAACCACCTTTCTCCTTCTTCTTCAATCACGTCTTTTTCTATGTTTTTCTTCTTCTTCTTCTTCTATTTATGTTCCATCTCAAATCTCAATCTCGTTCCCTTCAGCTGCTCTTACATTTCAAAGCTTCCTCTAGATCTAGATCTAGAGTTTTTACCAAATCTGATCTAATGTTATTAGGTTCGAAAGTGTTGCAATTTTCATTTTGTTAATGTATGGTTTTGTGCACAACCTGATGACCAAATGCTAAATGATAAAATTGTTGGCGGAGGTGATGAAGCCTTCAACACCTTCTTTAGTGAGACTGGTACTAGGAAGCTTATCCCTCTATTGCCATTTTTGTTGATCTTGAACCAACTGTTATTGATTTTTCTGTCCACTTTTTTTTTACCTTTTGGGTGCTTGTGCTGTTTGTCGCCATTAATTTTTATGTCTGTTAGCTTTCTTTTTTAAATCAATATCTTTTTTTTCTTATGAGTTCCTTTTTTGGGCCTTAAGTTATTTATGTTATGTCTTGTGAGTCAAAAGATGTAAAGGCTTTGGGTAATGTCTATTAGCATTTTTTTATGTAGAACTTGCATGTTGATGCCCTTGAATAGGGATTGCCTATCATTACACTTACATTTGCATAGGAGAAGGGTAAAGTAGAGATTCATTGAGAATCTAAGCTTTCATAGTTAACTGAATTATGGCTCTTTGTTCCGGTGGAAAATTAAGCTAGAGAATGGCATGTGTGAGTCATGCTATTTGGGTAGTGTCTTATTGTAGAATTTTGGACATTTCAGGAGCTCACATTGCATGTGAAGATGAAACTTACATCTACTATCTTAGGAACGAAATCTTGGAAACTAAAAAGCAACACTTTTCATGATTTTAGAGAATCTATAAATAAATATTGTGAGCAAAAAACACTAATTATAGCTTTTTATACAATGTGACTTTGAACATAATCTTCCTGAAAAGGATATTGCGTATTGATTTGACAATCAACTATTATTATTATTTAATAATAATAATAATAAACTAGTCTTATGATAATCAATATTCTATGGTAGTAGTTGTGTTTTTTTGTTAGCTGAACCTAAGATTTTTAATTTCTTTTGCTATTCTTTATTTAACTCTAACAAATATTTATTTTTTAAACAATAATAAAATATGACAGTTGTTCGTGGTCTTCTTTAATGTTTTTGAACAAGAGCTTCTTTAATTATAGATAGGTAAAATATCACTCTACATTGTTTTTGGAATACAATTTATCAAAAATTATGATGACTTTTTAATTTTTCAATTCAATTTCGAATATTTTTAGTTTATTTTTGTATATTTTTAGTTTATTTTTTGTATATGAAATAATATCTTACACTTTTTTCAGTTCATTATATTTTTCATTATCTTTGATTAAATATATTATTATTATACAGAAAGTATTCTAAGTTGACAAAAACATATATAAAATTATCGTATCGAAAATGTAAAATAAACGGAAAGTATTCTAAATTGACAAAAATATATATACAGGATTTCAAGGTATTCGATACAATAGAAAATGGAGTGACAATTTAAGATATTCGATACCAAAATTTCAAATTTATTATAAGCATCACTTTATTATTATTATTATTATTATACAAAAAGTATTCTAAATTGACAAAAACATATATAAAATAATTGTATCATAAACGTAAAATAAACCGAAAATATTCTAAATTGACAAAAATATATATACATAATTTCAATGTATTTGATACAATAGAAAATGAAGAGACAATTTCATTTTTAAAATTTGTAAGGTGATTGTAATACAAATTCTGAAAGCATGAAACCTATAATATTTTTTATTTATTTTTCGTTTACTTTTAGTTTATTTTTCGTATATGAAACAATCTCTTAGCAATCTCATTACGTTTTTCCTTGTCTTTGATTAAATAAATTATCATCATCATTATTAATTGTTTTATTATAGGTAGTCTCATATCTACTATGTTAGCGGTTTTATCCGTCATTATTAGAATATAAATTCCAAAGACACGAAATTTAAAATATTTTTATATACTTTTCATTTACTTTTCGTATACTTTTTGTTTATTTTCCGTATATGTTATGTTTCTAATACAATATTTTCACTACATTATATTTTCTTATCACACTTAAAAAAAAAACACACAAAACAAGGTATCATAAACTAAAAAGAAACAAAAAAGATAGAAAAATAATAAAACATAACATACCCTAATAAAATCTTTTAACTCATCACCAGTTTACCACCACCAACAGCTTCAACAAATTTTTAATCGTAAGCTTCCTTCTTCTCACCATCCCCTCCACCTTTATTGTCTTTATATTCACTTTTCTTATCTTCAGCACCCTTTTTACAACCAGCAACATCTCCTAAACCAGAACTAAAAGCACCAAAAGGACCTCCATCTTTCCAGCACGTTTAAAACAATATCAGAAACTAAAAATAAACTAAAAAGTAACAAAATTAAATACATGCTACCTAATAATAAAATGGAGATGTAGGGTATCAATTCTTGTATCTCTCGCATGCTAAGCAAGTGCTTTACCATCTGAGCTACACCGATCTTAATCTTTCATTTATTGACAAATTATTAAATTAGATTATGATCTATTTGATGAGAAGCAAAACTAACCCAATTCCCGTAACTGCTATATTATCATTATAAATACAGGGAAAGTATCCCAAATTGACAAAAATATATGTCTTGTATAAGAAACGTAAAATAAACATAAAGTATTCTAGATTTAAAAAAAAAAATATATATATATATATATATATATATATATATATATAAGGTATTTAATTCAAAAGAAAATATTTTAAAATTTTTAAAGTGATATAAACATAACTCTCTTAATTTTTAGTATTTGATAAGTTACTTTTTTTACTTGAATGTTTCAGGATTGGTTCTTCAATTTGAAGTTATAAGGCATTATTTTGTCTTCTACAAACACATTAGACTACTTGAAATCTTAAGAATGTTAATATTATTTTTTTTGCTTGAAATATATTGATAAAATTGATTATATTTTAAAATCATTAGAAATTGAAATTATAACTTTATTTTTCTTACCCAAAGTTCTATTTTCACTTTTTAGAAATAGTCATGTTGGTTCAATCATAATGAATGTTACATCTTTTACACATTAAGAACTTATGTGAGTTGCTTGTATTTTAGCCATCACATTTTATGTATTCTTATAACTCGTTTGAGGAATTTACAAAATAAAATTCCAAAAAATATATTGGGTAATGCATCACTAATAAAAAAAAGAGGAAAAATAATTTTAAAAAAAGGAAAAGAAAAAAATAAAAGCAAAAAGAAGGGAAGGAGAAAAAATAAGAAAAAAGGATAAAATAAAAATTTATAAAAAAAAGAAAATAAAAGTAAAAAAGAATAAAAGAAAAAAGGACAGGAGAAAATTAAAAGTAAGAAAAATGATAAAATAAAAATTTATAAAAAGAGTAAAAAATAAGAGA